>CM038635.1:6666527-6836527 GCA_021554675.1 Leuciscus idus
CACACACACACACACACACACACACACACACACACACACAAACACACACACACACACACACACACCTTCTCACCTATCACAGTGTCCAGATGTCCGTCAAACTCATTCTTGGCAGAGATGACCACTGGAACCTCACGGCCGGTGAACACGTTGAGGGCAGTGACTTCAGTCAGGCTGTCTGCACATGCAGGGGTCAAAGGTCAATAAACAAACACTGATCTCATACCTAAGGCTGAATCTGAGATCTCATTAGCAGAAATCTGTCCTCTTACAAAGCCTTTGGGATTTACAGTTATTTCATGTGTCGGTGCACATGACCGACAAACAAGATCAACAACTAGCAATCTGTAAGAGGGTCAAAACACACCTACACACTACAAAACAATAAATGAAAGCATCTATAGATCACCAAAACATGAATACGTTTTTTCTTTACTGTAATTTTCATTTCTTCACAAAATAAACTTTATGATAAAAGCTTTAACACTACTGATTGAATATGTCTCACTATTTTACCCCACTGAACTCCATCAGTCTCCATAAGCGATGTTCCTGAGCAGTGTTACTTAAGTCTCGAGATATTTATATTTTTTTATTCATATTTTGAATTCACTTTAATTTTATAATTTCATTTTTATTGTATTTAGTTTCAGTAATTTTGTTGTTTTTGTTATTTTAGTAGTTTAAACAAAATATCTATAGTTGTTTTATTAAGTGTTATTTATTTTTTAGTTTACTTATTTTAGTACATCAAGCTAAGCTAAATTAAAATGAGAAATGTAGACTTTGCAACTAGCTGAAATAAAAAAAAATGTAAAGTCGGCATAAAATGGAAGTTGCGACAGTCTTTTCTTCCCTATTGTGACATACATCCGAGTGAAACCGCTTCCGGAACAAGAAGAAATGTAGGCAGTAAACACATCATCAAGAGAAAAGAATCAAGAGAAGAGAATCTGATTGGTTGGCTGGAGCAGTGTGGTGTGATTGGTCAAGCACTTTGAGGGCCCTATCTTGCACCCAGCGCAATTGACTTTGTACACCGATGCATATATTTCCTATTTTGCACCCGACGCACAGCGGACTTTTCCCTCGGCAGACGCACGTCAGTAAATTAGGGAATGAACTTGCGGTTCAGCGAAAAGAGGAGGCGTGTTCCGGCACAAACGTTCCCTGGTGCTATTTTGCAGTTTCAGAAACAATTCCGCCACAGACCAGGAAAAACGTAGTCTAAAGTCAGTGGCGCGTTCAGATGCTATTTTAAGGGCGCATGCTTGGCCATAATGTAGAGTGTGCACAACGCGCATACACTTTGCACTTTGCACTACTGTCCTATCATTATCATGCGTTGCGTCTGAATGCGTTGTCGTTGTTGTTTTTGGAGCTCTATCGATTTGATTTATAATTCTTGATTTTTCTCTTTAAACTCGCTTACAACGAACATTTTCTACTTTTCCTCACTGAGAAGCACTACTGCTCAAACCTCATAGTTACAACGCGGACTGTTGAGCAGACGCGTCTCAAGCCTATTAGTGATCCAACGCTGCATACTCTTAAAGGTTACGTCCGTGGATCACGGCTGAACGCGTCTTCTCCACACTCACTTACAAACAAACTTATAATATAAATTAGTATTAATATTGATAGCATCACTGGTAGCTTCGTTGCTAACTCACTGTCCATCTGTTAAAATGGCGAATATATCAGATGTAAGTAGTCTACTGCTTGGTGCAGGTGAGGACACATTTGAGCTGCACGCACTGCAGTCTGAGCTGGAAGCTGTTGAGAAACAGATCCACAACCTTTTATTGAGACAGGCCGAGCTGAGAGACCGGTGTTTGGCTCTTGAAACATCACGCGCCGATGCACACAAATCAGTGTTTAACGTTACTAACCCGCTGACTCCGACCGCGTCTACTCCGTGCGTTCCTCAGCATCGGTCGCAATCAGCCATGGTCTCGTTCACTCCGGCTCCAACACGCCACCACGAAGCCTGGGTGGTTCCGCAGCGGAAGACGCGAGTCAGGTTTAGACCAAGACTTTCTCCGACCCTCCCGGTTTTCGAGTTATCCATACAAAACCGCTTCTCCCCTCTACGCGAAACAGAACGCGATGCTGTGATCATCGGCGATTCCATCGTTCGGCACGTACACGCTACGTTAGGTAAAATTAAGGTGCAAAGTCACTGCTTCCCTGGTGCTCGTGTTTCTGAAATCGCTGCTCGCGTTCCCGAGATCCTGAACGGTGACGAGCGCGTCGGAACTGTGGTCCTGCACGCGGGAGTGAACGACATCAGGCTGCGCCAGACGGAGATTCTGAAGAAAGACTTCAGGAATCTAATCGATACGGTACGCAGCACATCGCCTGAAACAACGATCATTGTGTCAGGACCGCTTCCCACGTACCGACTAGGGCATGAAAAGTTCAGCAGATTATTTGCGCTAAATGAATGGTTAATGTCATGGTGCAATGAGCAGAAACTGCTCTTTGTAAATAATTGGAATCTGTTTTGGGAGTGTCCTAGGCTTTTCCGTGCTGATGGCTTACACCCAAGCAGATTCGGAGCGGATCTTCTGTCAGATAACATCTCCAAAATGTTAAATACCCTTTGACTAGTAACCAAAAGTCCAAATCATAGTCTCTGCTGCACCAAGTCAACTGATATAAATACTAGTGTAGAACATTGCATAGAAACCGTGTCTATTCCTCGTTTAGTGAGATCAAATAATAAATCTAATGCAGGATCTAGGAAAAATCTAATTGTTATTAAAACAGAAAATGTTGCTATTAGTAAACAAAAACTATTTCTAAAGCTAGGTCTTCTAAACATTAGATCACTCACACCTAAGGCAGTTATTGTAAATGAAATAGTCACAGATAATAGCTTCGATGTACTTTGCCTTACTGAAACCTGGCTTAAACCAAATGATTATTTCGGTATTAATGAGTCTACTCCTCCTGGATACTGTTATAAGCATGAGCCCCGTCTGATTGGCCGTGGCGGAGGTGTTGCAACCATTTATAAAGATATTCTAAATGTAACTCAGAAAACGGGTTATAAGTTTATTTCATTTGAAGTACTTGTACTAAATGTTACGCTCTTAGATGTTAGAAAAACATCCCTATTATCTCTAGCCCTGGCTACCGTATATAGACCGCCAGGGCCTTACGCTGATTTCCTAAAAGAGTTTGCAAATTTTCTCTCAGACCTATTAGTCAATGTCGATAAAGCACTAATTGTTGGAGATTTTAACATACACGTAGATAATCCAAATGATGCGTTAGGAGCTGCGTTTACAGATTTATTAAATTCATTTGGGGTCAAACAAAACGTCACCGGACCAACTCATCGTCTTAATCATACACCCGATTTAATTATATCACATGGAACCGATCCAACCGATATAGATATCATTCCACAAAGTGATGAAGTCACTGATCACTACATGGTAACTTGCATATTACGTACTGCTGTAATATGTCATGCGGCGTCGCGTTATCAACCAGGCAGAACAATCCTCCCATCCACCATAGATAATTTCTCAAATTGCTTATCTAATCTGTCTCAGCTGCTGCCTGAACCCAAACAAACAGATGAACTAGAAGAACTAACTAGCACTATGAGCACCATTCTCTCTAGAACATTGGATGTGGTTGCACCTATTAAATTAAAAAAGGTCAGAGAGAAAAATAAAGCACCATGGTATAACAATACTACGCATGTTTTAAAGAGAGAAACCCGTATTTTAGAGCGTAAATGGAAACAAACTAATTTAGAGGTCTTTAGAATCGCGTGGAAAGACAGTATGTCACGTTATAAAAAGGCCCTAAAAGCTGCCAGGGCTGAGCACCTCCGCAAACTAATAGAAAACAACCAAAACAATCCAAGGTTTCTATTTAACACCGTGGCTAGACTAACAAATAAACAGACGTCACCCGAAAAAAATATCCCGTTACAGTTCAGTAGTAATGATTTCATGAACTTCTTCACTGAGAAAATACAAAGCATCAGAACCACAATTATAAACGTTCAATCTTCAATCGCGCCTTATAATTCAGCTTCAATTATCACCCCGAAAGAACAATTACAGTGCTTTACAACTATAGAACAAAAAGAGTTAAATAAACTTATCACTTCATCTAAAACAACAACATGTTTATTAGATCCTATACCAACTAAACTACTGAAAGAAGTGTTACCTGTAGTGGAAGAGCCTCTCCTCAATATTATGAACTCGTCTTTATCTTTAGGTCATGTTCCAAGAACATTTAAACTGGCAGTTATAAAACCTCTCATTAAGAAACCACAATTAGATCATAATAATCTAGCAAATTATAGACCCATTTCAAATCTTCCATTTATGTCTAAAATATTAGAAAAAGTGGTGTCCGCTCAACTGGGCTCTTTCTTGCAACAAAATGATATCTATGAAAAGTTTCAGTCTGGATTCAGACCGCATCATAGCACTGAAACTGCGCTCGTTAAAATCACAAATGATTTACTTTTAGCTTCTGACCAAGGCTGTATCTCAATACTAGTTTTACTTGATCTTAGTGCTAATACTATAGATCACACAATACTCTTAGATCGACTACAAAATTATACTGGTGTTCAAGGACAAGCACTAAGCTGGTTCAAATCATACCTATCTGACCGCTACCATTTTGTCTATTTAAATGGAGAAAAATCGATCATAACTCCAGTAAACTATGGAGTGCCGCAGGGATCTGTATTAGGCCCTCTGTTATTTTCAATATATATGATGCCACTTGGAAATATTATAAGGAAACATGGAATTAGTTTCCATTGTTATGCTGATGACACTCAAATATATATTTCATCACGGCCGGATGAAAACGCTACATTTTCCAAATTGACAGAGTGTGTTAAAGATATAAAAGATTGGATGACGCGTAATTTTCTTTTATTAAATCCAGACAAGACAGAGGTAATACTTATCGGTTAAAAAAACCGCCCACAAAACCTCGCACAATACAACTTTAACATCATAGGATGTCCTGTTACTTTATCCTCTACAGTAAAAGACCTGGGTGTTATACTCGATTGCAACCTGTCTTTTGAAAATCATATTTCATATGTTACAAAAACAGCCTTTTTCCACCTTAGAAACATTGCTAAGCTACGTAATATGCTATCAGTTTCTGATGCAGAAAAGTTAGTTCATGCATTCATGACCTCGAGACTGGATTACTGTAATGCTTTATTAGCTGGTTGTCCTGCATCCTCAATAAACAAGCTACAGTTAGTCCAAAATGCCGCCGCTAGAGTTCTTACGAGATCAAGAAAATATGATCATATAACACCGATTTTATCATCACTGCATTGGTTACCTATAAAGTTCCGTATTAATTACAAGGTATTGCTACTGACTTATAAAGCCCTAAACGGTTTAGCTCCAGTCTATTTAACGGATCTTCTATCGCCCTATAATCCATCACGCTCTTTAAGATCACTAAATTCAAGGCTTTTGGTCATACCTAGGATATCCAGAACCACCAAAGGAGGGAGAGCATTTTCACATTTGGCTCCAAAACTCTGGAATAGTCTTCCTGATACTGTTCGTTGCTCAGACTCGCTCTCCCAGTTTAAAACTAGATTAAAGTCGCATCTCTTCAGCCAGGCATTCATATAATCCTACAGTTCAAACTACAATCCGGCCTCTATCCAATGCCAGAGGAGAACTGGCCCCCGACTGAGCTTGGGTTCTCCCAAGGTTTTTTTTTCTCCATTAAGGCACCTGATGGAGTTTTAGGACACCATTAGGTCACTTGATGGAGTTTTTCGGTTCCTTGCCACTGTTGCCTTTGGCTTGCTCAGTTGGGGATATTTAATTTAATTTTATCAATCAAAAAATTCCTCTTGAAACAAACTTTGTTGTATTATTTTAATTTAATACTGTGAAGCTGCTTTGATGCAATCTGTATTGTGAAAAGCGCTATACAAATAAACTTGACTTGACTTGACTTTGCTTCTCTCATCTACACACAGACACAGCAGTTCCCATTTTTGCAAACCATACGTAATTACAAGGAAAAATATTACGACACGAGGGAAATCATTGTGGTGTCCATGAAGATGTGAAAAAATAGGCATAAATCTAGCTTACAGACTTACCCAAATTATTATACGCCTGTTTAACCAAAGCTAATTTGGGTGGGCTTCTCCTATCCCCATACAATGTCACTTCTCTGTGTTTTACGGCCCTGACGAGAACGTCGGTCTCCTCGGCTGTGAACCGATCCTGGCGCGCGCCTGGCAAATCCGCCGTTATAGTAGTAATCCACCATGGAACAAGCGCACCTGCTCTTAAAGGGAATGTGAGGACGCTCTGATTGGTTTATTTCAAGTTTCACCCAAACCACACCTATGAGTAAGGAAGCTACTTTAGACCAACCCATTTTAGATTTGCGTCGGGCGCAAGAGTCATTTATCCCGCCGGTATAATAGCAACAGCGAGGAACAGAGATCAGCCCACAAAGTTACTTGCGTTTCGTGTTTGATACTTGCGTTTCAGATCGTCAAAATAGGGCCCTAAGTGTGTTTGGGAAATGTCCCGCCCCTTACCATAACCACCAGTTTCAACACACTAATAACTAACTCAACCAGGCCCCGCCCCTTTATTCTGCGTATGAATTATTTAAATGAGGAATATTGTGACATGTTCGTTCCCGGAAGAAACTCAAGACTACAATGGAGGCGTTTCAGGGAGTTCAGAAACACTGACACTGATATAGGGAATAACTCCCGATGCATGGACTTTGTGCTTTGTGACTTTGCAGAGCTTTTTCATGGTCAAACATCAACATTACATTACAGTAAACAGTGGCTTGGTGTTTCCTCTTTCCTCACAATCAGCTGTGTGTGTGTGTGTGTGTCTCACCTCTCCAAGGTCTCAGGGCTCTGAGCGGAGCTGGTTTGAGGGCACTGGAGCCGTGCAGCAGCCAGTGTGAGGTGTGTATGTGTGCGTGTGTGTGTGTGTGTGTGTGTGTGTGTGTGTGTGTGTCTGTGTGTCTCACCTCTCCCAGGTCTCAGTGCTCGGAGCAGAGCTGGTTTGAGGGCACTGGAGCCGTGCATCAGCCGGTGTGAGGTGTGTGTGTGTGTGTGCGTGCGTGACGGTGTGTGTGTGTGTGTGTGTGTGTGCGTGACGGTGTGTGTGTGTGTGTGTGTGTGTGTGTGTGTGTGCGCGTGCGTGACTGTGTGTGTGTCTCACCTCTCCCAGGTCTCAGGGCTCTGAGCAGAGCTGGTTTGAGGGCACTGGAGCCGTGCATCAGCCGGTGTGAGGTAGGGGTGTGTGTGTGTGTGTGTGTGTGTGTGTGTGTGTGTGTGTGTGTGTGTGTGTGTGTGTGCGCGTGCTTGACGGTGTGTGTGTGTGTGTGTGTGTGCACGCGTGCGTGACTGTGTGTGTGTCTCACCTCTCCCAGGTCTCAGGGCTCTGAGCAGAGCTGGTTTGAGGGCACTGGAGCCGTGCAGCAGCCGGTGTGAGGTAGGGGTGTGTGTGTGTGTGTGTGTGTGTGTGTGTGTGTGTGTGTGTGTGTGTGTGTGTGTGTGTGTGTGTGTGTGTGTGTGTGTGCGCGTGCTTGACGGTGTGTGTGTGTGTGTGTGTGTGTGTGTGTGTGCACGCGTGCGTGACTGTGTGTGTGTCTCACCTCTCCCAGGTCTCAGGGCTCTGAGCAGAGCTGGTTTGAGGGCACTGGAGCCGTGCAGCAGCCGGTGTGAGGACAGGACTGAGACATAAGCGGCTCCGAACACGGCCTCTGGAGAACAGGTGTATGCAGACAACACCTCCCCTGTGTCATGACCATCCGCCTGGGAGAGAGAGAAAGACATGCAATAGATAAACAGATTTGGGCAAACAGGCACTCTCTCTGTGCTGGAAATCAAATTAGGACCTTTATAAGCACAAATATCCTCCCACAACAGAAACAACAACAGATTTGAAGAAACAAAGCTGTACACGCAGTACACAGCCAAATTCTGAATCAAACCTGATGTAACGCACCCGCTCATATGCCAGCATGGAAATTCATAATTTCACAGCGATCACCGTGTGAGCAGTTAGCATTAAATACACCTCAGAAAAGAGCTGTGGAGCTGATACATCCAAATCCAGTTTGGCTGCACAAGAGCTGAAAGGAAAATTCATAGATGAAGCATTCAGTACCTTCAATATGTGGTTGAAAAAGCAGCCTGAACAGTCGCCAATCCAGTTGGCCTGCATGCCTTTGACTCCATACCATTCAGGAAGATCGGCCAAAGCATCCAGAAGAGGCTGCAAGACAGGATTCACATCATATGTTAATATAATTGATTTATCTCAAATATACACCAATGTTCAAAAGTTTAGGGTTCTGTTCAGTAATCAATCACAATACACAATACACAAAACACCTGGAGTGAACGCTTAATGTTGAAATAATTTTTTGATGAATAGAAAGTTCAAAAGAACAACATTTGTTTAAAAAAGAAATCATTTTGAAACATTATAAATGTATTAATTTATTACTTAGAGCAATTTAATGCATCCTTGTTGAATCATTTTAAATTTCCGTGTTTTAATTACATTTCTTTCCTGACCCCAAACTTATATGTAAATACATTACTTATTTCTGGTCTGCCAATGAAAATACTTCCATACGAAGCCAAAGCAGGATCAAACCTTTGCAGTGTTCAGGACCTCTATTTTGGTTGCTGTTTGCAATACACTATAATTAAAATCATGGGAAAGTTAATCACTGCTGGTGGATCCCGCAACTGCATCATTCAGTAGGCAATAAAACAGCAAAGCTGTACGCAGGTTGCATACTTTTGGGGGGATCCTGTGCGAACTGAGCTAGCACCATTTGGAGGAATGGGGATGCTAATGGCCAACTCTATTCAACTATTATCAACTTCCTTAATCTCTCCATGACAATGATGTCATACAGCCTCAGCTGTTCTTGCAGAAAACGTTCAATTTACTGGCATAAAATGAGCGTCTGCCCTCACATTTGGAGTGAAGAACGAGGCTCGAAGAAAGCCTCATGAACTGCTCGAAGTCTCAACACACACACACGCACGCATACAGACTCAGGCTGAAAACAAAAACTCTTGGGGGTGAGGCAGAAAGGACGAGGCAGATGATGGAAAAGAGGAAGCTATGCATAATAACGAAGGTTCAGGCCAAAAGGCTCAGCTGGGCTGCCGAGAACTGAAAGGATGTGATATGAAAAGCCAACACTTGGGTTGTGAGATCTCGCTCCTCTCTGTCACTAGCCATTAGCGGTCTCACTCACAAGAGGCTTCGCTTCCCGAGTGCAAAACCAATAGAAATAATTGAAGGCGCCCAAATGTTGACGTTTCCTCAGCACTCCACTCATTAACGACTCGGACGCACTCGCAGGAAGGACGTTTCACACTTACACGAATAGGCGGAAGAGGGTAGGGGTGTAGCCGTCTCATTTGAGAGCGCTCTAATCAGGGTATTCAAATCTTCAACTCATTTGAGCAGAGCGAGTTACCAAATGAGTTCTGAACAAGACAATGTGAGCACTTTTTGAAATGCTTAAAGGTCATGAGTGTCATTTTTTTCTTCAGTTTGATGTGTAAGGAAAACAATAGCCAGTAGATTGACTTCTTTAGGTGTGTAAACACTGTTAGGGGTCATAACTTACGAAATCTAATTTTCTTTGATCTTTTGGCATGTAAGGGGTCTTTGTACCATTAAAACATCATGCATGTTTTGTTTGTTTTTTTAGCTTAAAAGATCCTCCTCGTCATAAACTAGTGCTGTAGTCAAGACCACCTAAACCGAGACCAAGTCAAGACCAAGACCTGCATGTGTTGAGACCAAGACCAAACCAGCACCTCCTAGAATTCATCAAAATCATTTACTGCCTGTAAAATGTCTAGTACTTAATTAATTAATACAATTAGAATAATAAGACACTATACAGAGCTGTTACTAATCAAATGAAAGCACTAACAACAAAATTCATCTTTGCACTGCAGAGGAGGCACAGAAGTTAAATTGGTACAATTAATTGATGTTTCAAAAGTAACACTTTGAATATAGAAATCACTATTTAACTTAATAAGTGAGCCACGGAATCATTTATTCAACCAATTTGTTCAAAGCAGCCAATTACGAAACAGTAACGAAACAACGAGTAATGAGTGTGTTGCTTAGGAATGCACAACATGTCTGCTATGGATTTGTTTGAAACTATTTTCGTTGGCGAAATAAAGCAAAAACTTGAGTCCCCCTGTGGTGAAAATCAAGTTTTAATGTTGTTTATATGTCTATGTGGTGTTTTTAATATGCTTTAAGACAAACCATGTGCAAATTCATAAGTCGACACCATTGCTGAGTATTTTCTCCTTAAAACTGCAGTGAACCAAAGACAGTCTCAAAAACACGGTTTGAAATCGCTGGTGTTTCTGACGTCACAAACTACCTTGTAACCAATCAGATCAACGTGTGATCGTCAACCAGTGGATCTCTGAGCTGGTGTGAGTGAGTGGAGGTGGGGCTCATTTGCATATTCATAGAACCGCGTATACTAAATGAGGCAAGAGTGTAGAGTTAAATTTAAGCTATTTTAAGGCATGAAGAAATTTCTTTCAAGGAAAAAATAAATAAATATGTAATTTGTGTGATCAAAGATGAGTTTTAAGGGATACAATTATTGACTACAGGAGGACTTTAATAGTAACTTCTTGTTCACTGAACACTTGTATAAAATCAAACTGATACAAGAGCCAGAGACAAGACCCAGACCTTCAAAAAATGGTCTCAGGATCAAGTCTGGTCTAGAGTACTACTACACTATTATAAACATGAAAACATTTGCATATGACTCCCTCTGGAGCAAGACATCAACGAATCATTTAACATCATTGCAACACAGGCCCCGCCCACTGGCGTTCAGTCACTAAACAGCTGACATGTCTACACCTGACACGAGAGTCACGTCCCAACAACAGCACAAATGGAAGAGTAAAGCAAGGCCGAAGAGTAAAAGGCCTGTTTAAACAGCTTTTTAGACAGACTTCAGAAGGACGCGAGCATGAGGGAACAAACGGATGGTTTATTTTTAGTAGCGTCCCGGATTGCATCAGAGAACTGTATGTTTGTTCGGAGCATTTGACTGCAGATTTTGTAAAATGGTTCTGACAGCAGCTGCATCACAAACGGTAAATGATTTCATTGTGCTATGTCTTTTTTTACATGGATAATGTTTTCAAATGACTTAGGGGCTGTTTAAACGACATCGTTTTCAACTAAAAACGTAAAACTTTTTATGCGTTTTGGCCGTTCATTTACACAAAAACAGTGTTTTGGGTGCCTGAAAACGCAAACTTTTGAAAACGGGTTTCAAATTGGATGTTTTTGAAAACGGTCTCCATGTAAAAAACAAAAATGCTAATCTCTGAAGACAATGATGTCATGCACATGCGTATTACGTGTTCAGTCTATAGTGTTTCATCGCCATCTAATGGCCTGGCAGAAGAATACAGCGTTTTCAGTCGTTTTCGCGGATCCGTGTGAATGGGGATCGATTTGACAAAATACATGGAAAACTCAAAGGAAAAACTTCTCCGTTTTAATTATAACGTTGTCGTGTAAACGTACCCTTAGTCACACGCAATAGCGAGTGAACATGATACAGTTTCCCATGCAATGACGTTAGCCAATCATTACATTTTTCTTTAATTAGAAAAAAATCTTATTAATAAGTTTGGCTAGTCTTTTATTATTAGTTCTTAGAAATAAAATACAAGCAGTTTTGTTAAAATAGTATAAATATTTGGTATTTATTGTCTGCCACGTGATGCAACCAATATGTCAAATATATATATATATATATATATATATATATATATATATATATATATATATATATATATATATAAATATCGTGACAACCCTCCCGAATGTGTGTCAAGGCCAACAAATATCTTGAAAAATCTGATAATTTGACAAGGCAAGGTTAGCTCAGGTTGTCAAATGTCTTGGTGCAACTCGCCAAGACATAAATTATATTTATTAATTTAAAATTCATGATAATTTAAGCAATTTAGATACTGACGTTTACTGACAAGCCTTAAAGGAGCCGCCCACTTAAAAAAAACAGATCATTTCAGACAGAAGGTCCGCTGTTTTTGTGCGAAATACTATTAACATTTTAAGCGAGCTCTGATGAAAATTTTTAAATAATAAAAAATGTAGGTGTTTAGCGTGTCAGTCCTCTTCCATTCTTAATAGTTGTCTGAGAGATCTCCAACAGGAGAGGGCAAGATAACATAACATAGCAATAACATAACAAATCATAAACAATGTGAAAACCCTACCAAAATCCCATTGTTTCAAGTCAGCCAGTGGGGAAGCAACCTAAAAATACTTGTATTATTATTTCTAGAAAAATATCACAAGACAAGGTATAACAAGAACTACAAGATAAGTAATGACAGATACAAGGACGGTGGACCCAAAAAATGCTCACCAAAGATGCCCATGTAATTTGTGCTTTGGTTTCTCACAGCATGCATTGCAGAAGAGGATTTTCTCAGCCAAACAGGCCTGCCAGGATTCAGTCTGCAAACACGCTTAGATCTGACTTGGACACAGTGCGAGGTGTAAGAGGCAAACAAAACGCTCAAAGAGCCAAGCACTGCAGGAGAGCCGAACCAAAGGCTACATCTCTCTATTCAAACCCGTCTATGTTTTCAAATAAAACCTGGTTCAACAAGGCTATAGAGAACATTTCTGAAGCCATTTATAGAGTATCCATGGCAACGCACAAATCTCTTAAACAGTGGAAAAAGTGATGCAAGGTAGCAAGTGTTTGGCGATCCGCTTTAGTGCAGACAGAACTATTTGCATACATGATTCATGACTGCATAGTCATGGCTGATTGAGAGAGTGCTTTAATGAACTGGATGTGAAAATATGAGTGATGTTTGCCTGTGCAAAACTCACGGCATGACGCGAGCGAGTTGTGGGAAGATGCTAGGGGTGTTGCTGTGAGGTTGTTCTGGACCGTTGTTTAATTGCATATTTTGGGCTTTGAACAACCCTTAAGCAATAAGGTCGATGCAATTGTGCAAATTTTTTTGTCCAGATCTATTAATTTATTCAAAAATGCATTGTGTGATGCAGACAAAAATGTCTGGGCATAACTGTCATGATATCACAAAGGGAAAAAAAAAAATCCTTAAAAGAATAAAATTCTTTAATAAGAAAAATCTTATTTAAAAGTTTGGCTAGTCTTTTATTATTAGTTCTTAGAAAAAAACATAAGCAGTTTTGTTAAAATATTATACATATTTGGTAATTCGCTATTTTTGTCTGTGTGTGTGTGTGTGTGTGTGTGTGTGTGTGTGTGTGTGTGTGTGTGTGTGTGTGTGTGTGTGTGTGTGTGTGTACACATATATTAAATGATATCATGACAAACCTCCTGAATGTGTATCAAGGCCAACAAACATCTTTGATTTGACAAGGCAAGGTTGGCTCAGGTTGTCAAGAGTGTGCAACTTGCCAAAACATAAATTATATTTATGAATTTCAAATTCATAATTTTAGCAATATATTTTAAACAGGTTTGAAATGATGTGTACACTCACATTTATGAAAGGTGTAAGGAAAATATGTTTCTTTACCCGACATAATTTTTTTACTTTTTTTTCTTTTTTTTTTTCTTTAATGGCCAGCACAGTTATGCAGATACACACACACACACACACACACACACCTCCACTACTGAGAAAATGAGAGTCTATGTGAATCGCAGGAACATGCTGTGCCATTTCAACACATCCGACAGAGACAGAGAGCGAATTAACACACACACGCACACTGAGCTGCCAACACAGACAACTGCCATCTAAAGCAGCCTCCTTAACTTAACCAAATTGATGCAACTAGACACAAATACAATGTAGTGTTAGTGTATGAGAGGAGACTCGACTTGTGACTGATTTCAATAGTTTCCTGTTAGCATGTTGCTAAGCTAACAACACAATACACAAACATAACGTGTTGTTAATTAGATAGATAAAGTCTGATGACACACTTTGATGTTGGCTTGACAAAGCCTGCCTGAAAGTATGAAACCATTTTAAAAGTCTTATCTCTGACAGACCGTATTAGACCACTTCAGACAAGAGCTGCGCGATTCTGGACAAATTGAGAATCACACATTGTTTAAAATAGAGATTGTGATTCCCCCACGATTATGAACTAAACAAAATAACATGTAATTTACTAAATTCTCAGACAAAAATGATAATTTATACAGTCGATTTAAAAATGTTAAAATAATTTCAATTAGATATTTAAAAAACTGAATGAATGATTCAATGACTCACTCATAAATACTTGTTTTCTAACTGGATGAATCAGTACTTTTAAACGGATTTCTTGAATAAATGATTCAATGACGAATAATACATCTTTTAACACAGTTGTCGCCACCTACT
Organism: Leuciscus idus; assembly: GCA_021554675.1. Taxonomy (NCBI): domain Eukaryota; kingdom Metazoa; phylum Chordata; class Actinopteri; order Cypriniformes; family Leuciscidae; genus Leuciscus; species Leuciscus idus. The sequence continues at coordinate 6,681,004 of CM038635.1, forward strand.
GGTCTGACGGTGTAATTGATACAATCATTCTTTGAAGCATCAAGATACTTTTAAAAAGATCCCTTCCATAGATATCAGTGTTTATATCCCAACACTTCTGTAATAATCTGATTTATCGTACCACAGAAATAATGATACTGTGTGGTTGAAAAGACGGTTTGTGAAGCTGTTTCATACCTATACATGACAACTGCTCTCTCTCTCTGGATCAGCAGCAGCGCAAACACAGATCTGAATCTCCCACAGTGATTTCATCAAAGGTTTAATAGGCAGAGGAGAATCGTACAGCTCTACTTCAGACCCCATTTAATCTCATTAGACTCCCAAGTAACCATTTCAAACTAGTTCCCAATAATCTGTTTTTATACCTAATTAGATCACTAACCTTATAAGATCTCTAAGAAGTCAAATCAGCCCACATAGGCATTTCTAGCATGTTAGCATTTCTTAAGTGTTGTTAGGCATTATTAACCTGTTGCTAGGTGTTTTTAGCATGATTTAGCATGCTTTCTAGACTGAGCTAACATGTTTTATGATGATGTCATTGCTAGCATGTTTCTAGCATGTTCATAACATGTTGTTAATATGTCTAATCTGAACTCCCTGTCTGTGTCAAAATTATTTTATTGATCTAACTAGATATTACTAATATTTACTTTGCAAAATTAAATGAAAAATATACTATTAAAAGTAATAGCCATGGTTGCCTGAAATTCACTGTAAAAAATACTGATATGTTTCTTGTATTACAGAATGGTAAATTGATGCCTGTATATTTTACAAGTTATAACCATATATATTATATTAAGTGATTCAATGTTAATACATCAGATGCTTTTTACCTTAAAATGTACCGATAACCACCACAAATTAAAGTAAATTATATGGTAATTCATAGTTTTTACCTGTCAAAACCACAAATTTTTAAATATTTTACAGTACAACTGGTGACACTTTACAACATTTTGTAGTTGAAAAATACTGGATAAGCATTTATTATTTATATCTTATTAAAATGTTCATTTCAACATTTACTAATACATTAATAAAATAAAAAAATATATGAATTTAATAATATAATTTAATGGACCTGAGTTGTCACGTCTGTGTTGTGGTTTTGTTTCAAGTTTAAGTTTCATGTCTTTTATTTTGTTATTCTCACAGTCATGTTTCCGGGTTTCTTGTCATGTGATTCCTTGCCCTCCTGTGATCGTGTTTCCTGAGTCTTATGTGTCATTTTCTTATTGGTTGATCATCTTGACTGTTCACAGGAGTTCCTTGTTTAGTCCTTAGTCTCTGTGTGTAAACAGCCCTCGTGTTTCCATTGTCATCAGGTCTAGCTTTGTTCCCTGTAACCATTGTTGGTGAGTTTATGTGTCAAGTCAAGTCAAGACAAGTCATTGCTTATTTAGTAGTGATGGGAAACCGAGGCTTTCTGAAGCATTTGAGGTGTTTTAATCAAATTGTGATCAATACAGTTCTATCTACCGGTAATCTAAATTAATTTCTGCCAATGAGACCACAACTTGTGTCATGTGTAGCCTGGTCAACAGATACACATTGATCAATAATATAAAATATACAAGTATGTGATCATAATTATAGTAATTGTAATTGAAAAAAATATTTTTGGGTGTTCTGTTTTTAAAAAAAGTATAAGTTATGTTATAGGGAAGTGTGGTGTTAAATCATTTAAATAATGCCTCCTCAATAATCATTTCCCTTGTCGCAAAGCGCCAAATTTCATTTCAATCCAGCTGTCCCGACCTTCCGATACTGCATGCCGTTCGAAGCTTCAAACGTCATTAATCACGTGGTACCGTCATTTCGACACAGTGTGTGATACAATAGTGCTTTGAAAACTGCGTTTAAACCATCCCATCACTATTATTTAGTATTTCGCTCAGTTCAATGTTAATAAAACTGCACTTGGGTTCGTCAAGCTTGCCTCTAGTGGACTTTGTTACACATAATAGCAATTATTACACATAATATTTATATAATATCTAGTGCTGGGCAACGATGAATCGCATCCAAAATAAGTTTGTGTTTACACAATATATATGTTTGCAGTGTGTATAATTATTTTGTATATGTAAATAAACACACATGCATGTATATATTTAAGACATTTTATTTATTTATATATAAATATAAATGATGTGTAAATACAGTATATACATGCAAATATTCTTAAATTTATACATGCATATGTGTATTTATACAAAATAATTGTACACACACATATATTACGTAAACACAAACTTTTATTTTGGATGCAGCACTAGTATATATACACATAATAGCAAAAATAAGTGGGTTCAGAACTCTCAGGCTCTCAATCCCAGTACAATCAGAGATGGAGGACGAGATGAACCAGCAGTCGCTCACACCTCAGATGTCGTTTCATGCGGGACTAACCTGAACTAATGCTGCCCTTTGGTCAACAAAATATGGACACATTCCTTTTTCCACTTACTCACAAAGACTGGAAGCTTTATAGTGTTATTGCAAGAAAATGAACAGCAAATGATGTGCATTAGGTGTGCGACTGCAGCATTATGTCATTTATCTATTTAGCACTGCCATAGAGAGGAAATTTGGGCTCTGACAGAGTCAACACGAGCAACGTGCTCCCTTTCATAGTCTACACGTCGGACACAAGCAACTTGCAGTATCGCCCCCACCAACAACGCATAGTATTGCATGCAACGGTGCGTCGCGTATCAAAAACTGGGACGACACATTTTGCTACGCATAGACGCATAATGGCGGCCGAAGCGTAGCGATGCGTAGCCTTGCAGGCGCGTATGTGTATCAATGCGTTGACTCTGTAAGAGCCCTATGGGTCGCATGGGTCTGTTGTATGAACTGGCTAAATGAGTTATATTTTCTGGAAAGCTTTATTGTTTCATTAGCAGAACACAAAACTAAATTTCACAGCCTACAATAGCCACAATATAAACTTATTTATGACCAATTCCATTTGGCTTCCAACATGATTATTTAGCTGATAGTCAACACATCGTCGTGGCGTTCATGTACGGGCATCTTGTAAACATGAACATTTGGACTCGAGGGTCTCATAAGCTTTCAGATCCTCAGCACAGACAGGCCTCCTCCGTGAGAGCTTGAGTGCTTCAAATGGTTTAGACTCACAGGACTTTTAACCAGTTATTGTGTGGGTGGATTATTTATTTATTTATTTTAATAGAGGAAGTATAATTAAGATCGAGTGCACTCTAGCCAGCTTCTCTAGAGCAGATATTGTACAATAATAAATGGTCGAAATGTTCATTTGGATTCGTACTAAAGTACTTTGTTGTAATTGAGATAATATGATTGCCAAATCTGAATGTCTCCTTGGAATATGCTGTTCTGAATTATTATGAACTCCTTGAAGAAAACATTGTAAATTGTAATTTCCCTTTTGTTGTTTTATCTTTTTGACCTTTGACTTTTCCACAGACTTTCTAGTGGTTTGTGAATGCTGGAATAGGAGTTTAAAATAAATTAAATAACTCAAATTCAATCTAATTGATCAATAAACAATTGTTTTACTTTTTTTTTATTTTATTGGAACAAAGAACACAAAGTTATCATGGATGCTACAATATCAGTACACAAAATATTTCCAACATCTTGATATACAATATCACACTTTCCTCAATGGTTTACATACATAATCCATTTTTCCCAATACTTTTACATTTTTCAGATTTGAGCCTTAATATAAATGTAAGTCTCTCCATGCTGTAAATTTCATTTACGATCCCTAGCCATTGATCCTTTGTTGGAGGGTCAACCTGCAACCATTTACGGCTTGCTAACAATATTTTTGTAGTGTCAAAATATAATGTAGTGAACGAAAAATCTACATCTACTCCCATTATTTTCCCAATCTCTGCCACTACTTCTTGCCAAAACAATTTTATTTTTGGGCAGGCCCAGAAACTATGGTAATGATTAGCCATCGGGGTTTCACATTGCCTCCAGCAAAAGCCACGGCTCTGTCTGCCTGTATGTTGTGCTGTTAATTTGGGAGTTATAAAAAATCTTACCAAATTCTTCCATCCAAATTCCCTCCAGGATCTTGAGTTTGTGGTATTTGCCTGTATCACACATATATATGTCCAGTCTTCATCTGTTATTTGTGAGTCAGACTCTTTCTCCCATTTTTGTTTAATGTATATTGATGAATGGTCCTTGGATGCTTGCATACTTCCATACACTCTTGAAACCAGCTTTTTGCTATCTTCTAATGTGTACGCATTTGAAAATATTGTAATTAAATTATAATAATCTTCCGTCACTGTACTTTACATTTTTTTGGTTAAAATAATCTCCAAATCAACCAAATGTATTTGAAAGTGCCTGATTACTCTGTAATTTCCCATAAGAAATGACCGAACATTGAGATGTGATACCTCTCCAAACCCATTGTTTAAATCTCTCGTCTACCCTAGCCGGCTCAAAACCTGGGTCAAATGCTGTCCAAAGTAAAACTCCAGCTTGTTTCTCTAATTGCAGTTTCTTCAAAACTCTAAACAATACCCTCAATGAAAATACAGTCCAAGTACTCAATCTGTTATAGCTCCTTTCAGCTAGATTTTTATTTCCAAGTATTGACTGTATAGGTGTATCTATCTGTGAAACTTCTAGGGTTTTCCATCTTGATTCATAGCTTGGTATACACCAACTTACTAAGGGTTTCAATTGAGCCGCATAATAATAGTCCTGAAGACATGGTAGAGCTCTCCCTCCCATTTCTTTTGTCAACTGCAAAGTTTTAAACCTAATTCTATGTCTTCTACCATTCCAGACAAACTTTGAAATCATACCATCCCATTCATTAAATAGTTTTTGCAATACTTCCGGAGGCAGTGATTGAAAAAGATAAAGCATCCGTGGTAGCATGTTCATTTTAATTATTTTAAGTTCATATCTAATGGGAGCAGGGTCCATTTAGAGATATCAGATTTTACCTCCTTAACAGGTCCATAATTACTTTCATAGAGTTTCGATATATCTTTTGTTAGAGTTCTCCCCAAATATTTTATTGATCGAGATTTCCAATTGAAATCATATTGCCTTCTTATATGCAGATTAGGTCTAAAATTATAAATAAGGGTTTGAGTTTTTTGGATATTTATTTTATACCCAGAATATAAATTATATGTTTTTAAAAGGGTCATCAATTTAGGAATACTAGACTTTAGATTTGTGATCTTATGTTCATCTCCTCTAATCGAGATCCCTTTTATCTCTGAGTCCTCTCTTATTGCTTGGGCCAAAGGCTCAATGAACAGGGCAAACAGAGCCAGACTTAAGGGGCAGCCCTGACGTGTTCCTCTTTCCAAATGGATTGTTTCAGACAAGTGACCATTAATTTTTATCCTAGCTACTGGTGAGGAATATAACGCTTTAATACACTGAATAAAATTATCATTAAACCCGAATCTTTCCAATACTTGATACAAGTAAGTAACTTTCTCAGCATCTAGACTCATCAACATTGTGCTTATATTTTTTGTTACAATATGACTCATTACTTGCAATGCTCTCCTAATATTATCCTGTGTTTGCCTGTTTTGTATAAAGCCAGTTTGATCAAGATCCACCAACTCAGGGAAGATAACCTCTAATCTCTTAGTTAAGATTGAAGCAAATAATTTATAGCCCACATTTAGGACGGATATCGGTCAATATGAACTGCATTTCTTCTTATCTTTCCCTTCTTTTGGAATCCTCTCCATGACTGTGGGATTACTTGGGGTCTAAATATTTTGTACCATTCAGACGGATAACCATCTGTGCCTGGTGCCTTGTTTGCTTTCAGCTTTGATATGGCACAATTGTTTAAACTCTTGGAAGCAAAGAACCAGCGATCTGGGTGGTGCATCGCAGGGAGGCATTGGTGCGAGTGCTCTGTGGCAGCGCTGTATTCCAATCTCCGTTTCCGTCAACAACAGGCCAAGCTCCGACTTTATAAGCCTCGTCACAAACTCTAGTAGGTTGCTTCCCTCGGATCCCTCCGGGAATCTGTATATACGGAGGTTGTTCCGTCTAGAGCGAGCTTCTATGTCGGTTAACTTTGTTTGCAGAGCATCTTAACTCTCCAACACCTCAAGGAGTGCGTCACTTGCCGCTACATTCCATTCTTCCACGTCGGCTATGCGTTGTTCTGCTTCCCTAACTCTGGTGTTCGTGGTTTGCAGTTCGCCTGAGAAGGTTCGCCGATTCTCTAAAATCGTTCAGCTCATTCCACATATCATCCCGAAGTGAGAGTCGAAATGCACCCATATCATTTTTGAAGTTCGCTCTAAACGATCGTATTTCGTCTCGAATGGCCTGTAAACCAGAGCTAGCTACTGCTTCGATTGCTTTCCCGGCATCGCCATTATTTCCATTACCGTCTCTTAGGGCTGGGAGATAAAACGATAACGATAATTATCACAATATAATTTTTCTCAATAAAACGATATCAAGAGTTCGATAAATGTTCGATAATGTTTATGCGCCAAAAGCGGAACAAAACTCATTTGAACCGCGCGCCACACGGACCATTTATCCGCTCGGCTCAAAGTCCAAACGGCAGCGCATCGCGAGCTCACTAGAGCAGATGCGTTTACTCTGACCGGTCTCGGTCACGAGATCCAGTGAGAAGCGCTTGAATTCAGCGAAGAACACAAATGTCTCAGTGATTTAAACCAGTTTAAAGGCAGATGAAACAGCGCTGACAAACAGGAGAAACACTGTGCGCAACGATACAGTCAGAAGGCTATTCCGTCTACAAATTCCCATCATTTACCATGGATTTACTGTAACGTTAGCCTAGTAATATTAACTGCACCATGAAATGTGGGATATACATATTGAATTGTATTATATTATTAATGTAGACAATGTATTAAAGGACTAATGGAATGTATTTAGTAATACATTTAGTAATGTATTTAGGCTACTGTTTTTCATACAAATACCATAGAAGAGGGAGAGAGAGGCGTTTCGGCGCGTGCCTTCTTCAGTGTGCAACAAGGTAACAATGTAGCCAATCTTATATGCCCACACCCATTACCACACCCATATTAACACAAGCCAATAATGTTAAAGTGATATCCAGTCAATAATGTCACTGATTTTAACCAATGCAGTGACGATTTTATCATCACTGCATTGGTTACCTATAAAGCTCCGTATTAATTATAAGATATTGCTACTGACTTACAAAGCCCTAAACGGCTTAGCTCCAGTCTATTTAACGGATCTTCTATCACCCTATAATCCATCGCGCTCTTTAAGATCACTAAATTCAAGGCTTTTGGTCATACCTAGGATATCCAGAACCACCAAAGGAGGGAGAGCATTTTCACATTTGGCTCCAAAACTCTGGAATAGTCTTCCTGATACTGTTCGTTGCTCAGACTCGCTCTCCCAGTTTAAAACTAGATTAAAGTCGCATCTCTTCAGCCAGGCATTCTTATAATCCTACAGCTCAAACTACAATCCGGCCTCTAGCTCATAAATGCCAGAGGAGAACTGGCCCCCGACTGAGCCTGGGTTCTCCCAAGGTTTTTTTTTCTCCATTAGGTCACCTGATGGAGTTTTAGGACACCATTAGGTCACTTGATGGAGTTTTTCGGTTCCTTGCCACTGTTGCCTTTGGCTTGCTCAGTTGGGGATATTTTGGGGATATTTAATTTAATTTTATCAATCAATAAATTCCTCTTGAAAAAAACTTTGTTGTATTATTTTAATTTAATACTGTGAAGCTGCTTTGATACAATCTGTATTGTGAAAAGCGCTATACAAATAAACTTGACTTGACTTGACTAATGTTTCAAACAGACCATTAATGAAAGACAACGATTGTTATAAAAAAATTTAAACATACAATACACATTTGTGTGTTCCATTTATAAGAAACAACTTAGTGACAAATCTTCATTCATCCCATTCGGGATGTTAGTACATGTTTGTGCATATAAGATTTCCTGTAGCTCAGTGGTAAGAGCATTGCGTTAACAACGCAAGGTTGTGGGTTCGATCCCAGGGGATTGCACATACCTATGTATAAATGTATAGGATAATGCAATGTAAGTCGCTTTGGATAAAAGCGTCTGCCAAATGCATAAATGTAAATGTAAATAAGATTGGCTACATTGTTACCTTGTTGCACACTGAAGAAGGCACGCGCCGAAACGCGTCTGTGCAAATAAAAATATATTTAAGCATAGTGCGGCCTCTCTCTCACTTTATGTATTATAATTATCTAGGCCAGCACTCTTAAAGTTGATAATTACACTGAGTGAAGCCTGCTCCCATCCACAATTAGACAAGCAACTATAAAACTTTGAATTTACACAAATACGCTGAATTACCTGTCGAGAAGAAAGCAGGCAACTTCGGCGTCCGTTTTAAAATCTTTGCTCCTCATGAGCTCTTTCCATCTGGGAAAAGTTACTCCAGTATTGACTTTGGTCTTGCTGATTTGCCTGTCACGTTGACGTTTTAATTCTCTCTTTCGCTTCCTTGGCGACTCTGCTACATGTCCTCGAGAATAGGTGTGATCCTCCATCAGCAATCTTTCAAATCTGCCGGCAGTCGCGAGTAATCTCCCCCTCGCATTCGTCTCTGTGTCACTGAGTGTAAAGCGCGAAAGGCGAAGCTTGAATTTACAGGTATGTCCCTCTTTGGCTAATGTAGTTTCAAGATGGAGGGGCAACATGGCAACCGGCATTCGAACCCCTCACCCATATGTACTTTCAATGGCAGATTATAAACTTACGAGAATACTTTATTACTTGAAAGTAAATATACATTAATGAGCACATATTTTTGAAAGAACTAAGTGTTTTTGCTAAGAATCAACAAAAAAAATTACACAGTGTAGCTTTAACGCTCTGGTTTCTACAAAACTATCACTTAGGAGCAAAAATCTGCCTTTAAACTTGAAAGAAATAAAGATTTGACATTTATCGTGATAATTATCGATATCGACTGATATAAAAAAAATGATCGTGATATTTTTTTTGGACCATATCGCCCAGCCCTACCGTCTCTCCGTCGCCGTCAATATCTTTGGTTGTTTCTCCTTTTTCCCGTTTAGAGCCTGCTTTATTTTTAACCCTTTTTTGCTTCTCCCCTTCCATGTTAAACTTTAGCTTGTTTTTAACTTCCCAAGTGTATTTTCCAGGGGATTACAATCGACCGGTTTGGAGACGTTATTTCAAGCAGCCATCTGCTTCAGCGCTACACCGGAAGTCTCCATCAATAAACAATTCTGAGTAAATTATGAACTGGTCTGACCAATTCACCACAAAGAAAACTCAAAACTGGCTTCAAACCATGTTTCATTTGCGAATCATTCTTTTAATTAACAGAAGAAAAATTTAATAAAATATAAAATTGTATATTTATTGAGATTTACAGAACTTTTTAAATTTTCCATCAAAGCTTCTTGAATGGGGCCTAGTTTTCCCCGTATTCTCCATTGTTTAATCTCCTCTCTTCCCAGTCTGTCAGTAACGCTTTGTTTAGTTCCTGTCTCTATGAATCCCCTCCTTCTGGAAGCACACTGTGCTCTGATTGGTCAGATGGAGAAGTGTGTTGTGATTGGTCAAGCGCTTTGAGTGTGTTTGGGAATCCACCAGTTTCAACACACTACTAACTAAGTCAACCAGGCCCCGCCCCTTTATTCTGCGTATGAATTATTTAAATGAGGAATATTGTGACGTGTTCGTTCCGGAAGAAACTCAAGACTACAATGGAGGCGTTTCAGGGAGTTCAGAAACACTGACACTGACATAGAGAATAACTTTGTAACTTTGCAGAGCTTTTTCATGCTCAGACAGCAACATTACACACTAAAGAATGACCATGTAAGATGACCATGTAAAAAAGCACCCAGTGAAAAGCCTTATAGAGTGTGTTTCTAGGATCAGACCGCTTCAGGCTGTCGTACCTTGGCATAGTTTGTGGTTTTGATGAACCACTGCTTTAGAAGCTTCTGTTCCACGAGAGCTCCAGACCTCCACGAGTGACCGCTTTCATCCACCTGTTCATCTGCCAGAACCGTCTGATCCACGGGGTCCCAGTTCACCAGTGCCTGCAAACAGGAAAATAAAATGTCATTTCGTTAGATGCTAATATTAAACCAAGTGGAATTTGTAAATGATGCTGCAAGATCTTTTCTATTCACTAAAATGGACTTTTATTCATCATTTGGGACAATGGGTTTTAATCAGCTGGTGTCAATGTGATTTTAAGCGGATGTATGAAGTAATTTCTCCTCAAATTCACACAGGTGTCCTATCGCCTACCACAGGGATCAAAGTTTGGAATCAGTAAGATTTTTTTATATTTTTGAAAAAAGTCTGTTCTGCTCACCATGGCTGCATTTATTTGATTAAAAAAACAACAACAGTAATACTGTGAAATATTATTACAATTTAAAATAACTGATTTCTATATGAAAATAGTCGAATTTAATTTATTCCTGTGATCAAAGCTGGATTTTCAGCATCATTACTTTCCTTCAGAAATCATTCTAATATGCTGATTTGTTGCTCAAGAAACATTTCTGATTATTATCAGTGTTGAAAACAGATGTGCTGCTTCATATTTGGTGGAATCCGCAACATGTAATTTTTCAAAAGTACAGCATTTCTTTGAAATAGAAACCTCTTGTAACACAAATGTCTTTTAACTTAATGCATCCTTGCTGAATAAAAGTGCCAGTTTCTTTACATAAAAAAAGCATAGTGATCCCAAACTTTTGAACAGAAGTGTATTTTTTTATCATTTATCATGAAAGTGTTATGTAGCTTGATGCTAATTGTAGCTTTAATGCTTGTTGCGCCAGAAACTTTTCTATTTCATAATCTAATTGTTTGGGGAAACAAATTCACATAAGGTCCCAAGAAAATGCTTTTGTGTTTTCTAGAAAGACTTCAGATAATAGGTCTATTAACGTATAGTGGGATGAAAGTGGTGTTGATGGGCAAGCCATGTAATGTCAGAATAAAGGCTAATAATGGCTGAGTAAAAAAAATAAAAACCAAAGAATAATGAAGATTAGCTATCTTGCACCCAGCGCAATTGACTTTGTACACCGACGCATGTATCATTCCTATTTTGCACCCGACGCACAACGGACTTTTCCCTCCACAGACGCACGTCGGTAAATTAGGGAATGAACTCGCGCTCCCGGGGGCGCTTCAGCGAAAAGAGGAGGCGCGTTCCGGCGCAAACGTTCCCTGGTGCTATTTTGCATGTTTAGAAAACAATTCTGCCACTGACCAGGAAAAACCTAGTCTAAAGTCAGTGGCGCATTCAGATGCTATTTTAAGGGCGCATGCTTGGCCATAATGTAGCGTGTGCACAACGCACATACACTTTGCTTCTCTCATCTACACACAGACGCAGCAGTTCTCATTTTTGCAAATCATACAAAATTACAAGGAAAAATATTCCACACGAGGGAAATCATTATGGTGTCCATGAAGATGTGAAAAAATAGGCATAAATCTAGCTTACACATTTACCCAAATTATTATACGCCTGTTTAACCGAAGTTAATTTGGGTGGGTTCTCCATCCCCATACAATGTCACTTCTCTGTCTTTTACGGCCCTGAAGAGACCGTCGGTCTCCTTCGGCTGTGAACCGCTCCTGGCGTGCGCCTGGCAAATCCGCCGTTATAATAGCGAGCCGCCATGGAACAAGCGTGCCTGCTCTTAAAGGTAATGTGAGATGATGCTCTGATTGGTTTATTTCACGTTTCGTCCAAACCACACCTATGAATTATGAAGCTACTTCAGACCAACCCATTTTAGATTTGCGTCGGGCGTAAGAGTCATTTATGTCATTTAGTGAGAACAATAGAAACATGAATAGTGCAGTTCACCACACCAGACATAGACAAGAGTGTGTTTCTCAACCGTAGATGAAAAACCAACTCACCTCTTTCTGATAGGCCAGTCCAGCCTCAAACAGCTTGAGGAACAGATATTGGGTCCACTTATAATAATCAGGAAGACAGGTTGTGATCTCCTGTCAAAAGATTAGACAAAACCACATTCAAAGAAAGAAGTAATTTCAATGTAAACCAGTATAAACCAATATATATATATATATATATATATATATATATATATATATATATATATATATATATATATATATATATATATAAAATAAAATAAAATCCAACCCATAGACGAAGGCAGAGCAAAAAGACAATATACAGAGCAAAACAATACGTTTTCAACAAACATACAAAAAAAAACTATATTTCTAAAAGTAAAATTGATCATTTTGTTTTAGGGTTAGTGATAATTGTAGTGGTGGATCAGTGAAAATACAGACAGGGCAAATACAAATCTGAATTACTCCTCAGACCGAGCCATAGAGATACAATCCACTACTAGTAAAATGTCTGGATAAAAACTATGAAAACCTTTGGGATTTAAAGGGTTAAATGCTTGAAATTTGTCTTATAGTCAAATACTAATTTATACCAATACATTACAAATAGGCTTTTACTAATAGGCTACATGCAAATGTGTATTTATGAATCTCTTTTCATTTATTTAGAAACTCCAGATTGAGCAGAGCTCAAATATAAAGGAGTTTTGGGTTGTTTAACACTTCCCACTACAATAACTCCCATACTCCCATACTCCCATAACCTTTTGAGTTATTTCACGAGCACCTTTCACACATACAGTCTTTACTGGTAAATTACCGTTTCGAGATCATGTGTGAAAAGGACCTTTTCAAAAATACCGGTAAAACAGTTCAGGCAATTTTCTATATAGAGGAGTCTAGTGTCACAAAATATTACAAAACTGGGAAAGCAGTCTGAAACCATAAAGACTCTGCAGTCTAGACTCGTCCCAAATTGAGTATTTGGGCCGGAAGAATAGAGGTCACCAAGAGGTGAAGAAGAACCCAATGTCCACTTTGATGATAATCTCTTTTTCGGTCTGGTCTCTATGGTAATGTGACTAAACCCAAGCAGTCTTGAGCTTTAGACAGCCAGAGTCTGCATCACTTAACAAACTCTAAAAGCATTAAGAAGACATTCTCTAATCCGATTAGATAAAACTGAACTCTGGGTGTCACGTCTGGCACCAGCTCAGATCTGCTCATCAGATCAGCTTCGCTATAGATACAGTCCAGCTCAATCCTGCTGTGAACCGGCAAAAATGCTCTGGGTTTAAACCCTAATGTACAGAAGAGATTTGTTTATGGTTATTAGTTTAACTATTTATGGCTTTTATTTTGTCATTAAATACATTTTTCCATAAATTAGCACAAAACAATCAATTCTAAAGGCTCTTTTAATTATAAATGATAAACCCGATTGGTCAATACTAGGGATTGAGTACTCGAGTACTCGGATGTGACAGCGACGATCGATCATGAAAACGATCATCACCCTGACTTTAAAAAATATTTGTCAATTTTTCGGATTAATTATTGAGGCATTATAGGCGGTACCTGAGGTCTGATTGGTTAGCGTTAGACAGCACGCCTTCCAGACCAGCGAAATAAAGGGAAACTGGATTTGAAAGGCAGTGATACTTGGAAACACGAGTTCATGAAATGCAGTTAGCGCAAGATGTGTAGCGCCAATCTATCGTATACATAGCATTATAATGAGAACACGATTGTTTTTAAATTATCTGTGCCTTAGTTTTTCAGCACGTCCACGTGTTACACATCAGACTAGGTCCAGTTCATGTGCGCATTCGCGTCCTTTTGTGCAGATGTAAGTTGTAAGATTACTTTTATGTTGTCTTTATCTGATTAATCTCATTTAGGACGTGTTTGGTTGAGAATATTAACCAGCTAGCAAAGCGCTTCAGTTTACCGACCGTTCATTCACTCTTTAGTTTCAGCTCAAATGCAATGCCCAACATTATGGGTTATTTGAGATGGTCATATTTCTTTTTCAAAATCATTGCTCATATTAATAATGCAGCAGTGTTAATTTGTTCTCATATTTTCATAACAGTAGACCTATGTTTTATTTAAAGTTGTTTCTCGTAATGGCTTCGAAAACGCGCCACTTTGATCATAAACGATAAACTGTGCGATAAACAGTGCCAATCTGCCATATACATCACATTTTAATGAGAACAAGATTGTACTAGAAATGTTGAACATTCTTTGTGCTTTATCTATAGAGTTGGTGAATGAACATCAGTAGCACACTTTAACTCTTTCCCCGCCAGTGTTTTTGAAAAAAGTTGCCAGCCACCGCCACCATTTTTGATAATTTTACAAAATGTTCTTGGCCCCTAGAACACACAATACATCAAAAGAAAGAACAGACCCTCTGCTTTTAAACTATAAAAACTGTTTTATTCTAGCTTTTTGCATTCTTTTTTTAATCAACACTTGAATTTGGGTAATTTTCATTAAAAAAAGCAACATTTTGAGCAAAAGGCTGAGAAAATCACATCATCGGATTCAGAATGATGATGATGTTGTCACTATTGTAAGAAATTAATAAATACAGCTGTGATACACATGGTGACTAACAATGCCCTTTAGTGCTCAAAATACAGCATGGCCTCTGTAACTGTAGTGTGGGAATGTGTGTCTAAGGAAAAACTCCTGATGTGAACTGATGCAATGATGTAAGCCAGCAAAGTTAACACAGGTCAGTTCCCACATCTGTTGAGTGTGTGTTCATCCACCTCCGCTCACTCACCCGCTCCCAATTAAAGCAGAGCCCCAGGCTGTCCAGCTGCTTCCGCATGGACTCCATGTTACTGGAAGACACACAATAAGAGCTGGTGAGGAACCCGTGTGACGGATCGTTATGTGTGTGTAGTTGTGTGTGTAGTTGAACGTCACTGAGGGCTGTGACTAATCGAGAGGAGAAACGGCACCTTTTGGTCCACGCCTCTGGGTCCAGGTCTCGCTCGATGGCAGCGTTCTCAGCCGGCAGACCGAACGCGTCCCAGCCCATGGGGTTCAACACCTGCAAGTCAAGCAACATCGAGCTGTTAGTAATGTCAAACCCCTCCGGTCTGCTTTCGTTATCAGCTGCAATCGACAACAGATTCTTCTGCTCTCTAAAGAGCACGATGTCTGATGTAATGCTAACAACAATAATAATAATACACAAAAAATGTAAGCCTGAATTTAAGATGTATTTGAATTGCATATAAACTTGCTATTCATTCGGTTTACACAGTTTTAACCCAAAAAAACGAATAAACTTAATGTGATGCATATTTGTCAGTCATACATAAGATTTCTGCACTCAAAAAAGATCATAGCATTGCTTATTATAAACTATTTGCATCGTTTGATTAAAAAAAATCATATTTTCAAAATACACTTATTTGAATTTATTCAGTTTAAAAGTATGAATATATGAACATATGGCTAGTGTTACGGGTTCAGGGGGTTTCTGTTTCTTTGTCTGGTTTTGACTTTTGTTTTGAAGTATATTTTCTGTTTCACTTATTTCAGCGTTTCCCGTTTAGTTTCTGTTTGCCTTTGTTCTCTTAGGGTGTGTCTCTCAATCAGCTCTCTTCTTCAGTAGTCAAGACGCTGATCATGGAGTTGGCCATTATTAGGGCTGTCTCAATCGCAAAATCCTTCAAGTGCACATGCTCCCTAAAAAATCCCACAATGCACTGCAAAAACCAGGGAGCATCAATGCTCACTATCCACCCTTACCGGAAATTACGCCACATTTCTGAAGCTCGAAACAAAATGCACGAGCCAATTCAATAAAGACAACCCTTTTTTTATTACATGTCAGCATAAACACATCGCCATAGTTCCAACGAACATTCGCAAACAGCAAAAACACTCTCAACCTGTAATTTTTATTGTCTTTAGAAATAACATCCATTCAAACAAACAGACAGGGAAGGGGGAGCAACAGACATATTATCAATAATTTTAACAATATGAAAGGAGGAGGAAAAAAATTAAATAAAGATTTAGAAAAATTAAAACTTTATATAGTCATTCCTTTATATAGTCCAATATGTTGGAAGAAAAACATTGCCATGCATCCATGGTACTAGGTTTAGCCTGTTTAATTCGTGCTGTTGTACATTCACAAGTCACTATTTTATGGAGGCTATGAATCCAATATGTTTTTGCACACATGTGCGGAGTAAACCAGTTCTGTATTATTGTCTTCTTTGCAGCTGTAAACCCAGCAAACAACATTCATGCAATGAACTTTTTCAGGAGTCAGAACGACATAAACCTGGATTAGACTTGTAATCAAGTTGTAGTAAGGAGTACAAAACCAAGTTTACATTAGCCCATAGGCTGACAACAATTGGACACTCCCAAAACATATGAAGAAAAGTACCTGATGATACAGTGTTACAGATATGGCAGTTATAGGTTGATTGCAGTTTCATTTTGTACCTCTTATAAGGTTGTGTGTGCTCTATGGATGACTTTGAATTGGAGAAGACGATGAGCCAAGTTTTTAGAAGTTAAGATTAGATTAGACCACACCCTCTCCCAGTCGACAGATAAATTAAAATCGGATAATTCACGATTCCAAATAGATTTAAAGGTGCTCTAAGCGATTATGTTGGGTGACGTCACTTCTTGTTGACGTTCAAAGTATTGTCAAACAAAACGGAGCCTAGCTCGTAACTGAAAAAAGACAAAATATGCTGGTAAACAAAACTTAGTTCTTAGTTCTTGAAGTGCGCAGAGTCCCTGGTTATCATATAAGTCGCCGCATGTGTTTATGCCCAGTGAAGACCAAGAAGGCTGGACAAATGGCCAATTTCCACATAAAAAATTAAAGTTATTACATATTTAAAAGGTCCTCCCATCAGACGTTTTCCAGATCCTAATAGAATTGGCTAGCCTGGGAAAACCCAGACTACTTCCGGCGAATTTGAATTCTCTCTCCAGGATAGTCTGGAGAAGAGCCCATTCAAACTAATTTCTGTGCCGCCGAAATCGCGGCACCAATCAGAAACGTTTGGGGGGGGGGATTTACATGATGACGACAGCGCAGCGACGCTGAAGGAGATTTCATTACAAAGATGGATGCCGCCGTGGAACATCACTCGTTCGAATCATAGACAGTATATAAACGAATCAGTTATCGCGTCTGTTTTGAGCGATTTAAACTTACCGTTTTCGTTAAAACCGGAGCAAAGAACAACACTCGAAGCATACGTCATCTCCTGCATGATCTGATTGGTTTTATGACTATCCAATTGCGCCCAGAGGAATTTGAGCTACGTCGGTTGGTGACGCCCCTTTGGAAATGATTTGTCTACATAGCTTCGCCAGACCCTACACTCAGTTTCAACTGAGAAGGGTCTGGTTTTAACCAGGCTAAGAATTGGCCACAACCGGGACGAATTTATACTTTTTTTTATTTCCTGTACCAGCAAATAGAATATCTTGGAGCCTATGTGGTTTAACCTTGTCAGCTTAAATTTCTTTCCTTGAAACTTTGGATTGAGGATCAACCCAAAAATGAAGAGCCTTAAGTTGGAACGACCAATAATATAATTAAAAATTTGACACAGCCAATCCTCCTGAAAGCATAGGATGCTGCAATGTGGCAAGTTTTATTCTGGGTTGTTTACCATTCCAGATAAACTGGGAAAGTATGGAATTGATCTCCTTAAAGTAACCTGGAGGGGGGGAAAGCGGAAGCATAGAAAAAAGAAAATTAAGCCGAGGTAACAAATTCATTTTGACTGTGGAGATTCGGCCTTGAAGAGAGACTTTAAGATTATTCCATCTTTGAGTATCACTCTTGATCTTGCCTAAAATGTTATTAAAATTGTCTCTGGTAATCTTATGGATGTTTTTATATATGGTAATACCCAAATAGATGACAGAATCTTTAATAGGAATGAATGAGGGGATAGGATAATTAACCTTAACATTGTTAATTGGCATTAAAGCAGATTTGGTCCAGTTTATCTTGTATCCCGATAAACTACTAAAGCTATCGAGTTTCCTTAATTATACCGGTTATTGACATATCAAAGTGATCTAAACATAAAATAATGTCATCAGCATACAGCGAAATAATATGATTATGTTACTTCAGATTTCCTAATGACTTGTGCTAGTGGTTCAAGGAATAAACAAAACAATATTATTAATATTAATAGATAATATTACAAGTTAAGACTGATGCCTCAGGTGAGAGGTAAAGTGTCTTAATCACAGAAATGTAATGTTCACCAAAACCAAAACATTGCAGAACTGCCCACATATAGTTCCACTCTAGCCTGTCAAAGGCTTTTTCTGCGTAAAGTGAAAAAAACGCACAAGGGCTCGGATGAGTGTCTGCAAAATCAAGAATATGAAAAAGTCGACGGATATTATTGGATGCGTGACGCCCCTTAATAAAACCGGTTTGGTCCTCCTTAATTAAGCTACGATTTACTTTCTCCATGCGAGAGGCAAGAACTTTAGCATTAACTTTTAAATCGCATGGGATGAGTGATACTGGTCTGTAGTTGGAGCAATCTAGTGGATCTTTCTCCTTTTTAAGAAGCAATGATATCAAAGATGTTTTTTGATCTCTATGAAATGCCCCGTGCTCAATTGCAAAAGTAAACGAATCAAGCATGAGAGTCACTACCAAATCCCATATTTCCAAATACAATTCAGGAGGGAGGCCATCTAGGCCATCTAGGCCCTTTTGAAGACTTTTTAGTGATTCATGGAGCTCCTCCAAATTTAACGGGGCCTCCAAAGAGTCTTTCTCCATCTGTGGGATCCGGGGCAGTACTAATTTACCCAGATACTCTTTGCAGATTGACTCATCAAAATCGGTTTCGGCTTTGTATAAATTTGAGTAAAAATCTTGAAATATGTCATTAATTATCACAGGATTCGTGGTGACCTGATCATCTGAAGATTTTATTGCACTGATAAATGCCTTAGACTCGGATTCCCTCAACCTGAGGGCCAATAAGTGGCTAGGTCTCTCTGATTCGAAATAATATTTTTGTCTGGTTCTATGTAAAATAAACTCTGCCTTTGATTGTGAAAGTAAATCATATTCTTCTTTTAAGGAGGACAATCGTGTAGCTTGTTGAACAGAATTGTTTTGTTTATGTAAGTTTTGTAATAATTGGGTCTTATTTTCTAATTGTGTAAACTGGCGGGTTTTCGCTTTGGCAAGAGTAGAAGAAAAAGATATACAGTATCCTCATATAGCACATTTAGTCGTTTACCACAGTATTTGAGGGCCTACATCGCGAGATGTATTAATTTCGAGAAATTCCTTTATATGATCCTTTATAAGATACGAATTAATGAACATCTGATTAATACTGAACATTACACAAACACTGCAGAGTGATCAGACAATAAAATTGGAAATATAGAGATGGAGGAGTGAGATGAAATTAGAGATGGGCTGAGAAATATGTAATCTATCCTAGAGAAAGTCTTATGTCTTTAATAGATCATGCTCTTGGGCACAATAAGCAAGCTAACATTCTGTATATTTTATTTTATTTGAAATATATATATATATATATATATATATATATATATATATATATATATATATATATATATATATATATATATATATATATATATAAGGGCTGGGAATCGATTACATTTTATTAATTAATTGCACAATTTGCTGTAATTAATTGCAAGTAATTTTTTATATTTCCCCCAAGCTTGTAATCATCAATATTTAAACTTAGAATCACCTAATTAAAATAAACAACACAGGAAAAAAGGAACAGAAAATAGCCCTATATTAAAATAATATTAAACATCAATATATCAATATATTATTCTTTTTCAATAATCAATCAACATAATCAATTTAACCGATTTAAAATATATATTTTTTTTTTACTAATTATCAAAATAAAATATAGTCCTACAAAGCTATTACCAGAGCATGTGATCAGAGCAGGTAATTTTACCATTGTTGCCCAGCATGACTATAGCAGCTCAGTAGGGCTATTGCAAACAGAAGTCTACTACTGAGAAATTTCACGTTATTTGAGCGGTTTGCCGTTAACGACAGAGCAGAACGCGCAGCGCAAACACGGAGCGGAACATTGAGCAGAGAGCGTAGCAGCTCACCAACACACACACACGCACACACACACACAGGAACGGAGAGAGCGCGGCGCACACACGGAGCGGAAAAGACCCGCTCATGAAAGCTGCGCGAGAATGAAGCCTGATCGCCGAACACGGAGGGGCGGGACGGCATATTTTCGGCCTTTTCAATTGCAGCCGCAACAGGAAATCATTAAAACGAGGCAAAAAAAGTGCTGCGTTAATTGCGTTTTTTTTGTGTTTTTTTTTTTGCGTTAAACATCTCAAATTAATCGCAAAGATTAACGCGTTAATTCCCCCAGCCCTAATATATACACTCACCTAAAGGATTATTAGGAACACCTGTTCAATTTCTCATTAATGCAATTATCTAATCAACCAATCACATGGCAGTTGCTTCAATGCATTTAGGGGTGTGGTCCTGGTCAAGACAATATCCTGAACTCCAAACTGAATGTCAGAATGGGAAAGAAAGGTGATTTAAGCAATTTTGAGCGTGGCATGGTTGTTGGTGCCAGACGGGCCGGTCTGAGTATTTCACAATCTGCTCAGTTACTGGGATTTTCACGCACAACCATTTCTAGGGTTTACAAAGAATGGTGTGAAAAGGGAAAAATATCCAGTATGCGGCAGTCCTGTGGGCGAAAATGCCTTGTTGATGCTAGAGGTCAGAGGAGAATGGGCCGACTGATTCAAGCTGATAGAAGAGCAACTTTGACTGAAATAACCACTCGTTACAACCGAGGTATGCAGCAAAGCATTTGTGAAGCCACAACACGCACAACCTTGAGGCGGATGGGCTACAACAGCAGAAGACCCCACCGGGTACCACTCATCTCCACTACAAATAGGAAAAAGAGGCTACAATTTGCACGAGCTCACCAAAATTGGACAGTTGAAGACTGGAAAAATGTTGCCTGGTCTGATGAGTCTCGATTTCTGTTGAGACATTCAGATGGTAGAGTCAGAATTTGGCGTAAACAGAATGAGAACATGGATCCATCATGCCTTGTTACCACTGTGCAGGCTGGTGGTGGTGGTGTAATGGTGTGGGGGATGTTTTCTTGGCACACTTTAGGCCCCTTTTGGGCATCGTTTAAATGCCACGGCCTACCTGAGCATTGTTTCTGACCATGTCCATCCCTTTATGACCACCATGTACCCATCCTCTGATGGCTACTTCCAGCAGGATAATGCACCATGTCACAAAGCTCGAATCATTTCAAATTGGTTTCTTGAACATGACAATGAGTTCACTGTACTAAAATGGCCCCCACAGTCACCAGATCTCAACCCAATAGAGCATCTTTGGGATGTGGTGGAACGGGAGCTTCGTGCCCTGGATGTGCATCCCACAAATCTCCATCAACTGCAAGATGCTATCCTATCAATATGGGCCAACATTTCTAAAGAATGCTTTCAGCACCTTGTTGAATCAATGCCACGTTGAATTAAGGCAGTTCTGAAGGCGAAAGGGGGTCAAACACAGTATTAATATGGTGTTCCTAATAATCCTTTAGGTGAGTGTATATATACAATCCATATATTTCAGCATGACAACAATCAGCTGCGTTTTTGAAGAGTGTACATGTACGTAAAATGAACAAAAATCAAATAAAACAAAATGACATGGAACCAAAAGTAGTCATTAGATGCCATGTTTGTGACCGCAGCATCTCGGTGATCTCGAATAGACTCATTAGCAGAAGTTATTACTCCTCTACCTGTGCGTGATGTCATTAACGTCAGTCCTGTAATGTTGAACCAATGTGGTTTAAGCAATGGAGGTGCGACCATGTTACTACAGTTTTGGAAACAGTCTTGACTAGCTGGTTAATTTCTCCAATGATGTATGGTAGTTAATCAGCGAGTTACATAGTTGTGTGTGAAACACACCCTTAAATCCTTTGGCAACCACCATGCAACCACTTAGCATCATATCAACCATCGAGGACACCCTTGCAAGCCGAAATCATTAAAACTAGTGATCTATCTTCCAACTGCCCCAAACTCACAGTCAAATAACCTTCAGACATTAAGGGTTTTTTAACTTTCAGCCAAGCTGGATGAACGTCCCTGTTCCTGCATGGATATCAGACTCTAAATCCAGAAGACTTACAACATATGTGACATACTATAACTCAGAAGAGATGTGCACTCAGATGTGACTAATAAAATGCATGTAGTCATCATCATAAACGCTGTGTGTGTGGTAAAGTGTTTAATGGATAATGCAAATGGAGAGCATGAACTCTCTGAAAGCATGGTCTATATTTCACACTAATGTGGATTCATGTCATTGTGCCCTCATCACCACAGACGATCACGGAGATAATAACATCTCTGTCTGCCTCTATCCTCTTCGCTCGCTTTCTTTCTCTTACAGTATACTGTGTTTCTGCAAAGGACGAGAGGAAAAACAGAAAAGCAGAGATAAATAGACAGAGTAGAAAACATTAAAGGGATAGTTCACCCAAAAATGAAACTTCTGTCATCATTTACTCACCCTCATGTCGTTCCAAACCTGTAAGACTTTTGTTCATCTTCAGAACAAAAATTAAGATCTTTTTAATGAAATCTGAGAGATTTCTGTCCCTCCATTGACAGTCCAAGCAACCACCACTTTGATAAGTTCATAAAGAGATTTAAAAAAAACTAATCCATATGATTTGAGCAGTTTTGTCCAAATTCAAATAAATCGATCGATTTATATGATGAACAGATTCGATTTAGGCTTTTATTCACATAAACATTCTTCAACACACACATCAGTTGTGGTCAAGCATATTTGCTTGACGTGCGAGAACCAATGAGGTTCATTCTCATGTTACGCAGCACGTTTGAGCTTCAGCAAGAACCAATGAGGTTCATTCTTGTGTTACGCAGCACGTTTGAGCTTCAACAATGACCAATGAGGTTCATTCTCGTGTTACGCAGCACGTTTGAGCTTCAGCAAGAACCAATGAGGTTCATTCTCGTGTTACGCAGCACGTTTGAGCTTCAGCAAGAACCAATGAGGTTCATTCTCGTGTTACGCAGCACGTTTGAGATTCTGCAAGAACCAATGAGGTTCATTCTTGTGTTACGCAGCACGTTTGAGCTTCAGCAAGAACCAATGAGGTTCATTCTCGTGTTACGCAGCACGTTTGAGCTTCAGCAAAAACCAATGAGGTTCATTCTCGTGTTACGCAGCACGTTTGAGATTCTGCAAGAACCAATGAGGTTCATTCTTGTGTTACGCAGCACGTTTGAGCTTCTGCACAAGGTTTGTTCTCACACATCAAGCAGATTCATTTGAGCTTCTGTTTATTTTCACTGATTAATTTTTAGATGTGAATAAAAGCCTAAATTCAATCTGTTCATCATATACTGTAAAACGATCGTGTCTCTTCAGAAAATTTTGACTAAACCACTCAAAACATATGGATTAGTTTTACGATCTCTTTAACTTTTTGAAGCGTCAAAGACAAGTGGTAGTTGCGTAGCTGTCAATGGAGGGACAGAAAGCTTTCAGATTTCACCAAAAATATCTTCATTTGTGTTCTGAAGATGAACGAAAGTCTTATGGGTTTGGAACGACATGATGGTGAGTAAATTATGAAATTAGAATACATAAAAGACAGAAACCTAAAATCTTTGTGAGAGAAATCAAATTAAATTTAAGTTGCATGCATGTGATCAATACCAAAAAGAGGGATAAACAGTTTTTCTGTATAACTATACAACAACAACACTTATTCTAATAATAACTATTCTCTTTTATTATTTATACATATTATTATAGTAGTCAACATTTGAAGTGGATCAAAAAAAGTTCATCAAAGTTGTCCTAAGACAAGAACGGGTATTGTCCAAAATTCATGCATAACTTTGATGAAAGGTTTTGATCCACTTCAAATGTTGACTACTGTATATTTAAATATCTCCACATCTACACCTAATTTATAATATCCTGCAAATTATATTATAAATATTCTAAAAAATATATATTATTGTAACTGTTTTATATAATTATTATAATTATTATTATTATTATATGTATTTTATTTGCATTTAAAGCAATTCAATAATATATTAGTATATTAACATATATATACTATTGTACTGTAAAATAAAAGTAATAATAATATTTTATAATTATAACAATTTAACAAATCAATAAAGACATTTCTGTTATAGTGTATAATATAACAAGTAATAATAGTAAAACAAATATTTGACATAAATCATAAAACAAACAATATTTTCCCATGGGTCATCCTTCTCAGGTCGTAAAATATAGAAATCCGCATAAATACGTTATCATCACATCCCTGAAGATGTTATTCACAAATCTTCCCCTGAAGTTACTGTATTTTTTTTTGTTTTTTTGTTTTTTACATATGATGACATACATGATCACTATGAACTTGTCATATGGAAAAAGCTGCATAAAAAGTCTTCAGAAATTCTCCTTTTGTTTTCTAAACTTCATGAGAGAGTAAATGTGTGATGTACTGTTCCTTTAAGTGAACAGAGTCTTTTGGGGACAGAGTGGAGAAGGAGATGCCGTATCCTTGGCAACTGGCTGCATCTCATTCGTTAAGTGAAGACAATGAACATTAATAAACCAGCACAAGCACCCATTTCAACTGTCATATACAACATTCACTAACAATAAACTACTGACATACCTTACATTTAAACACAAGAGGACTGTCTTCCTTTCTGAGGAAGGTTTTTTAATAAGTCGTTGATTAATCGCGGTGCTAACCTAGTAATACAAAGTCACTGTTAATATGTTAATTAGCACTGTTAAGATGCAAATTGCCGTGAGAGCACAATCCCACAAAAGCACTGATGGGAGTGTAAAGTTCTGCTTGTGATTTACTGACGACGGATCATTTCCATAATGACCAACACAATCCACCAAGAGCAGCGTGAATTAGCATCTGGTTTAAAGGGTTAGTTCACCAAAAAATGAAAATTCTGTCTTTATTTACTCGCCCTAATGTCGTTCCAAACCCGTAAGACCTTTTCGTTCATCTTCAGAACACAAATTAAGATATTTTTGATGAAATACGAGAGCTTTCTGACCCTTCATTGACAGCAACGTCATTGCAACTTTCAAGGCCCAGAAAGGTAGTAAAGACATCGTTAAAATAGTCCATGTGACTCCAGTGGTTCAACTTTATTGTTATGAAGTGACAAGAAAACGACTTTATTCAACAATTTCTTCTCTTCTGTGTCAGATCTCCTACGCTATTTGCATAGTAACTGTAGTGCAGCACTTCAGGGTGTTACACCAGAATGCCGGCTCACTATTGGCTGACGATGGTCATGTGAGCACCACGACGCATGCGTGTGATGCTGACGCCGGAGCCGGACAATAATGAACTCGGAAGCGCTGTACTGTGTTTACTACACGAATAGCGTAGGAGATCTAACACAGAAGAGAAGAAATTGTTGAATAAAGTCATTATTTTTGTGTTTTTTGCGTCGAATGCGTTTTCTACCTCTGGAAGTGGTGGAAAGTGGACAAACTCAAAGCGTTTTAGACCCCGTTTACACCTGTATTTAGTGTTGTCCACTTGTGATCCAATCGACCAAAATGCATCTAATACCAGGTCTATTAATGGGACCAAATCACCGTCCCTAATTTCCTTGCAACGACACCCAAGCAAACACCCATATAGACTCACACAGTGGCGGATCTACGGGGTGACAAAGGGTGGCAGCTGCCACCCCTGGGATACAGTCTTGCCACCCCTGTTGCCACCCCATTTATAAATCAGATAATATTTTTTTAAGTATATTTTATGTACATAGCCTACACGTTGAAGGCCAAGGAGACCCGCACCAAACTCCTCTCAAATAGAAATCGCCAATTTAGAATCCCCTCCCCCTCACAATGGTTTCACCCATCACCAGCACGGCAGCGACCCCCGCGAAATTTCACTAGTGGCAGCAGGGCAGTCTGGGCAGGCAGCACAGTGCATCTGTCTGCAGTACGCAGTGTCTTGCAACCCGACTGGAGAGACTGAGCTGCCCCAGAGCCTCTGAAGGTGAAGTGAGTTTCCCCAGGTGTAGTTTAAACACACGTTTAACTTAAAGTTACATTTGTAATGAATGTATTGTATGCTAAAGACGATTCAGCATCAGCAAAAACAGTGAGTCTATTAGGTTAGCCAAAATCAGAGGTCAAATCGCTCCCTTGTGATTTGCAAGAGCACTCTTCCCTTTGATTTGCCTAATTTTGATTTTAGTAAAGACAAGAACAGCTTCATAAAAAATATAAAAGATTGTTTGTATCCATAACGTTTACTGATGGTCGCCGTTACGCCGACGTTACGTTACAACACACAATACAGTGCCAGTTAGGAGATCGATCATTTGATTAGCTAAGCAGTCCTATTAAATCTCCTATTAGATATCCTCTCAGATATCACCGCAATGAAACCAGGTTACAACTGGGGAAATAACAAATACAATAGGATTAAGTATGGGCGTTAATAGTTGGGAGAAAATATGATGTGTAATAATGATTAGATCTGCATTTGGTCTTAAAGAGGCAGCAGTCTAATAATCCTGCTGACGATTGCTCCATTAATGTGAATCATACAACAAAAGGCAAAGAGAAAATCAGTCGCAGCTCTTGAATGATATAAGCTTTAATCTATCTATGATAAACTGTGCAGTGTTATTTTAAATCTGACTTTATGTCTTTTTAGCCCATATTACTCCTGAACAGTAATGTCAGTAGACATTACTGAAATTAAAGCACTGGATATATAATTTGTATATTTGTTTAATTGTATACTTTTTTTTTGTTTGACCATGTGTTTGTACTTTGTTTTTGGTGTCCTATGTCTTCTGAATATAAAACACAAAAGCCTGCACCCTTCTGCATAACCTATGTTTTATTTGTTTTGTTAAAGCATTGCATTTGCTATAGATATTTATTTTACATTTCAAAATATAAAGCAATATTAATTGTGTTCTAAAAAAAATGTTTCCTTTTTTTTTATATAACAAAAAGAACCGATAAGATACCGTTAAAGTACCGGATCGATAAGGAGTAGGCCTATTGGTAAGAGTAGTAATACCGAATGATACCCATCCCTATTGGCAGCAACGAATTAAAAGTTATGGCCAATTTAACTGTGATTAAATTCAGTATACGTCTGCCATACGTTGCCACCCCTCAAAAATTCCTGCCCCCCTCTCGCCACCCCACAAATATTTTTCTAGATCCGCCCCTGGACTCACAGCAGCTGCTTTACCGCAATTCGATTTTGGACGCAATGATTGAATCGTTCATTCAAACCAACTTATTAAAATAATTCATTCAAATTAATTAAACATTTTTACAGACTGCAGCAATAAACATTTTGTAAGAACCTCCAGTAAATGAAATGTTATTGCTGTTTAGTTGTCTGTTCAGAATTGAGGGAGAATCATGATCTCTAGTTATTTGAAACAAAAAAATTGTGATTCCCAATTTATCCAGAATCGTGCAGCTCTACCACCCATGTGACAAACATAAATCCAACAGATGAAATTTATTCTGAACCACAGCCAGACATCTCTCCATGATTCAACAGGTCTACTTTCTTGAGCATCTACTGTTAGCTTTTTTTCTGTGTGTGTGTGTGTGTGCTCTGTGGAGAGGCAGTATTAACATTAAGTGGCATAGCATCTGACGCACAGAAGCCAATGGCACGTCACTATGCGTATTGGCACATCCGGTCTTCATTGGCATGTGCCAGTGGATAGTGGCATCATGCATCTGTCACTGACATTATCACGAAACACTGACTGACACAGAGTCGCGGAACATGTCGTTGTGTGCCGACGCCTCCAGTAGTGACTGACAGATTAATCGAGCACCTATACTGACGTAATTGTGACACAAAATCCGAAATAAATAGCCTAATTTTGTGACATTTTAAATATCAATTAAATGCATTAAAGTCAGTAATATTTTTCAAACTTGTTATTTGTCTGTATTTGATTGGCATGTGCCACTGAATGTTTTGTAATACCAGTGCCACTTTATGTTGTTTATCTCGCAAAGTCACAAACTGCCCATCCCAGGAAAGACACAAAATAAATCTCTCATGGGTCACTACGAATAACGCATTAACAATCGCGTCCGTTACTGTAAACCTTTATTTTTGCGTGATGCTGCACGGACGCACGCCAGTAGGTGTCAGTATAAGTGAGTGTAACACTGGACAGCGCAAGATTCTCATCTGTGGCTTTAATATTTCAAAAATAATTTTATCCAATTATGGATAATAATGCTGTACACATTAACTCAGCAATGTAATAAATCATATGTTTGACAGCATAAAGCAAATTATTATGCAAGTTGCACATGACGCAATCCACTGGCACATCACACGTTTTAGTGACACATGCCACTATCCACTGGCACATGCCAGTCTGCCTGTGTCACTAAAACTGACATGTCTCTTTATGTTGTGGCACCTCAACCTGCGGCTGTCTGCCTGAGGATAATGTAGATTATGTAACATATGCACATAGTTCATTTGTATAATTAATTGAATAATTAATCCTGCATGACCGAAACGTTTGTTGAATTTTTAAAATGCACTGAGCACTTTTTTGCACTTACATAAATAAAGAAGATTGCTAGTAGCTCGGTATGTAATCCTTTTCAGATACGTAGCCTAACAAATTATTTTTAATAATTGATTTTTTTTTTAATATTAAAGCCACAGATGAGAATCTTGCGCTGTCCAGTGTTACACTCACTTATACTGACACCTACTGGCGTGCGTCCGTGCAGCATCACGCAAAAATAAAGGTTTACAGTAACGGACGCGATTGTTAATGCGTTATTCGTAGTGACCCATAAGAGATTTATTTCGTGTCTTTCCTGGGATGGGCAGTTTGTGACTTTGTGAGATAAACAACATAAAGTGGCACTGGTATTACAAAACATTCAGTGGCACATGCCAATCAAATACAGACAAATAACAAGTTTGAAAAAAATATTACTGACTTTAATGCGTTTAATTGATATTTAAAATGTCACAAAATTAGGCTATTTATTTAGGATTTTGTGTCACAATTACGTCAGTATAGGTGCTCGATTAATCTGTCAGTCACTACTGGAGGCGTCAACACACGACGACATGTCCCACGACTCGGTGTCAGTCAGTCAGTGTGTCGTGATAATGTCAGTGACACATGCCACTATCCACTGGCACATGCCAATGAAGACCGGATGTGCCGATACGCATAGTGACATGTGCCATTGGCTTCTGTGCGTCAGATGCTATGTCACTTAATGTTAATACTGCTACTGGAGAATTGAGGAAACAAGCTTATAAACAATACAGAATGAGTGTTTTTAAATGCAGAAAGTTTTCTTTGATGGGTAGGTTTCGAGGTAAAATTATTGTTAGGGGAGAGAATATACAGTTTGTACAGTATAAAAACCATTACGTCTATGGAGAGTCTCCACAAAGATAGAGAACCAGATGTGTGCATGCGTGTGTGTGTGTGTGTGTATGTGAGTAAGCACTGTAAATACTTTTTATTTTTTTTATTTTATCTTTGACAGACACATGGAGAAAACAACGCATTGACACAGCCGTCAAACACAAGTGTCAATCATGGCTGAGAAAACGCACTCTTGTCTATAGTTTTGTGCTCGAACACTCCTGCTCGCAGACAGCTGAGAGGCTTGATTACTGAAACATCTGCTAAAAGAGCACAGCGTTACCACATAATGCAAAAAAACAATCATCTGCGAGATAACAGACCATCAGCAGGATCTGACTGAAGCAGAGGCCACATTAAACCTTGTGCTCCATCACATTTTGAGCACGGAAAACGCCTTTGCAATTCTCGTGATATGACGTCACACTCTGCTTGGAAAACAAATTCATCTCATACCAAATAATAATAAAACCACAATGTAAAAATGTTCAATCTACTCCACTTTCCTGCAATGCTGCAGCTTTAAAGTTTGTGTTCTTTTCATTTAGATAAATGGTTGTTCAGTTCACGCTGTTACTTGCCAATCTTCTATTGGTCACACGTCTTTACATGATACAAATCCACAGGTCAGGACACATCAGACTGAACTTTAGAGCACAGCGAAGTGCGGTGCTTCTTTGCATGAGCTTGAGTTTACTTTTCTCTTGCATTCATATTTGCTTGAATGGAAGTCAATGGAAAGAAAAGTGTGAGCACATCTTAAATTATATTCACATAGACTCAACACCTTGGTGAGCATAAGTGACTTATTTCCAAAAACATTAGAAATTGTAATGTTTTAAAACTTTGGACAGATACTGTATTACTTTTCATCTTTTTCAACGGATGACCCGAGTTCTGCTGAGACATGAGCGCTAAAGATCTGCTGGATTAAGTCATCGACTGACTAAGCTGTGAGGCAGCAAGGCTTTTTCTTTTACTTCTTCTCTAAACATGTAAGAACAAACATGGGGTAAATCGCAGTTGAAGTCAATGATAACATGCTGAGATTGAGAGTCGCTCACTCATTCAGTTTGTCGGTGTGTTTCGTTGAAGCAGTCGAAACTGAACACTGTCAATTCCAATTCAATCAACAGTAGCGCTTCGTCAGGCTCCATTAAATCATCACACACTTAGTGCTGTGCTTACAACACACACCAGATGCTGCCTGTCCTTTGAGGAGAGAGGGATTCGTCACGGAGAGGACAGAGATGGATGAGAGAGAGAGAGACTCAAAGCACTGAGAGGCTGGGAAACAGAGAGAACTGTGTACAGTAACATTGTAATTATTATTTTAACGGTGTGCAAGCTGACATTATCGAGAATGTTATTCGCTTTAAACAAAAAGCAAACAAAAACACATCTTCCTCCCGTAAGTTTGATCTTGTCATATAGTTCAGCAATGTCACACAAGCCGCTTTTCCCTGAATATCAGCACGACTGCAATTGTCATATTGATTTTATACTAAACAAAAAGTTAACAACAGCGTAATGATGTATGAACAAGTGGCAACTTTCCGGTCTCTCTCTTGAATCCCACACGGAAGTGACTTAAACTGCACTTCATCGACTGGCCACTAGAGACAGGCTCTAAAAGTGAGTAAATCCCATAAACCCCCATGTTAAAATGCTAAACTTTACAGCAGAAAAAAATGTGTTTACAGCCTGGTACAAAAAGTGGTTTTGGTCTATAATGCTAATTTTGCCCTTCATGACAACTGTGAAGGGGTTGATTTTTTTAAATAACTCATCCGTTTAAATTATATTAAGCCTTAAAGTTCTGCATATAATTCATTAATCTGTGAAGTGGAGCAGGACAACGTCCCATCAGTTCTTGTTTCGAACTCTCATCCACAGACGTGTTGGAGGCGTTTTTCCTGCTTGATAAACACAAGCAGCACCAAGCAACGGTTCATGTGCTCGTCATCTTCTAATTAGGACCCGAAATCAAAGAAGATAAGCAATGTAGGAGAATAGGAGAATACCTTGTGACAAACGCACACATCAACCCAATCACTTTATAGTTTATAGTTCATGTAAACACTACGTTCGGATTCATCAATCGGAATCAATTCATTAAGACTGAAACGAAAGGTGTCCATGTAAACTTAGCTATTGTGAGTTACATTTAGACACAATATTGTCTGCTTTTGCTTTGTTTTGACAATTAAAAGTTCCACAGCAGAACAAATGTTTTGAACGAATCGGTTTAATGAATGATTTAATAACTCATTAAGACAGTGACATGCCGCCACCTACGAGCGGTTTCAGTTTATGCAATTGAAAATGCATTCAAGCCACCTCTGAGCTGCATTAAACAGTGTGTGTAAATACATCTAAATGCCACTTTAGATGCAGCTTCTGTGCCACTTCTGCAGTGCAGATGCATTTTGGTGATACTGATTTAATTTGATTGGTAATAGCTATTAGGGCTGCACAATATATCGAAAAATTATCGTTAACACAATAATAGTATATGCGATATCCGTATCGCAGAGAGGTGCGATATATTGCATTTATTTTATGTGCCAAGCATTTGTGTGATGCAGCCATGCATAGGTTGTTTATCCAAATTCGACCAATCAAATGGGGTCTTACTATCTTTATACCCGCCTCCCCAGTAGGTGCTATTATGCTATTGGCTAGATCGGGCCCAAAGGGGAACCTAGTGGCTCAGAGCAGAGAGTGGACAATAAAAACTAATGGCGGGAGTAGAGACAAGCGAGGAAAATGACAACAGCGAAGAACCTGTGCCTAAAAAGAACTGTATGTCTGAAATATAGCAATATTTTGGCTTCAATAGAAAAGATGTGTCATAAATGCAGGTACTGTGTAAGCGGCCGTTCACATATTGCGTCTAAAAACGCATGGAAAGCGTGGCGGCGCCGCTATCTCCTCCTTTCCACAAGCACTTGCGTCTGTCGTTGCTATGCAACCATGACCTGCGTGAGCTTGCGGAATTCTGAAAAGTTGAGATGTTCTCATCTCGTCGCAGCATATCGCCTGGAAAAATGTGCTTCCATTTTGAGCGTGCTTGCCGCGCGCCTGCATTTGAAATAACGAATTTGCACGCGCTAAAAACGCGATATGTGAACATAAGTGACGGTGTCACTAAGTCGTGCCGGAAAATTTTGGCCACGTCGAGAGGAAACTAATCTCCACAGTCATCTGGAACGCAACCTCAGGGAGCTATATGAAGACTTCAAAAAGTGTAAGCTAAGCCCAAATCTACCAAAACTGCTAACGAAATGCCAAGTAACAATAACAGAGTCTCAAAGACAACCATTAATCAAAGTGTTGCATGTGTAACGTTAACTCCTTATGAAAAAACTGAGATATTCTTCTGAAGATCAGAAGAATATCTATTAGCCTACCTGTTTATTTTAGTATGATCATTATATATATAT
The DNA here is from genome assembly GCA_021554675.1 of Leuciscus idus. Classification (NCBI taxonomy): domain Eukaryota; kingdom Metazoa; phylum Chordata; class Actinopteri; order Cypriniformes; family Leuciscidae; genus Leuciscus; species Leuciscus idus. Next base: position 6,713,978 of record CM038635.1, read on the forward strand.
CAATTATTTAAAAAAATAAATAAAAATAGCATTTCTCTAGGGAAATGTTATATCGCAAGAAATATCGTTATCGCAATACTCAACAACAATATCACATATCGCATATTTTCCCATTATCGTGCAGCCCTAATAGCTATCTTATTCCAATTTAATTTATTTAATGTAACAATTTGACAAAATATGATGCATACATCTAACAAGGTTAGAAAAAACAAAATGTAAAAATCAGTTTAACTTTAAAGGGACAAATACTCCATTGTGGTGGGAAACTTAATTTCTGTTGCAGCTTTGAACTAACCAACGCACAGAACATGAAGAATATGACAAGCTTCAGAAGTCGGCTGTCCATGGCAGTCCTAAACCAGCCAAAGTACCAGAAGAATAATGGGAAATCTTTTTTTCCCCCAATAATCGCATAGCCCTAGGCAGACACGCTGAATGTAGTGAGCTGCCTTGATCTCGACTGCATCCAAAACCATTAGAGAGCGATTTGGAATACATGACATAAACAGAAACTCAAGCACATAGAGATCTTTCCGAGACTCAACTCACAACTGGTTTCAATAGAGTTACAGTACAAACCAGTAGAAACTGTTTTTCTACTGTTTATATTGCATTTGATATATTTGCATAACAGTCTAGCAGAACTGCTATTTATACCAAGATGTTACTGCAATATGTTAATAATATGCTAATTAGTTACCAAGATGACATTAAAGGAACATTTTGCTATTTCACAGAGAATTTCAAGTACATCACTCGTCCAATCAGAATTTAGAGTAGGAAATCTAGTTTGACTGTTTTGAGTCTAATTCTAATTCTAAGTTAGAACCTTTCATTTCAAACTTATTTAAAAATAGACCAACCCAGGCTCAAATATTTTTCAAGATATCTCAAAATGATATTTAGCTGCTTCTTGTTTGTTTCACAACACTTGAATCACGCTGGTTGTTGCACGTTTCATGTCAGTTGGGAACTGAAATGTCCAGTGAGTGGAGCTAAAAGGTTAATGCTCTATTGCGCTTGAAACTAATGTACCACCTACACCAAATCCCAAACATTTAAACATTTAATCCTGAACAAAAAAAGCAACCGATCCATTTGAACTTGCTTCTACAAGTCTTTGAGCTTGTTTATCATGACTCTGCAATGCTGCTGTACCAGATGCAAGCTATGTATTTATATTATAAATCATGTGTCGAATTTCCAGCAAAATTACTCTTCTATATTTTATTTTATGTACGGTTAGCATGACATACAATTAAGCATGCAGTGATATCAACTCAGGTCACAACACCCACCCCTAAACAACATCCTCCATCAGTCTAGCATCAGGATAATGATGTCCGTTATGACCTGCCGTTCCTTGTTATGAACTGACAGCACATTTCAGAAACATTCACACAGATGATGACATCATTCTGAACATAGACAAAGTTAGGAGCAGCTCTAATTAAGAACATATTCACACTGTTTCCATTATTCAGACACCTCATAATTAAAACACACATCATTCCAGCAGACCTTCACTGCAGCTTTTACTTTCATGGGAATGTGTTTTGGTATGTCTGTGTGTAGGTGGGTGAATATAAAAATGGATCAAACTGTGTGTGTGGCGGTGACAGAGCGGAGTCAATTCTGATATTACTGTTCTTAAGAGTAAAATTACCTGATGGCCCCTCATCCTCTGGAAGTGGCTGATGGTGTCGCTAATGGTGTAAACCCTCACGTGACCCATATGAAGACGACCCGACGGGTACGGGAACATGGAGAGGACGTAGAACTTCTTCCGGGAGCTCTAAACAAGAAAAACAGAAGAGTTATTCTGTGCCTTTTCCTTTTAAATAGACAGATGTTTTTTTTATTTCAAAAATTTCTAAAAAGGTTTTAAAGATTTATGGTGTGTTCACACTTGTAGTTCGGTTCGCTTGGTTCGATTGGTCCGAATCCCCCCCCAAAAAAGTTAGTCCTGTTCCGCTTAGCGTTCACATTGGCATTTTAAACACGAACCTAAAGATACCGAACCTAAAGGCATAGGGATATGTGCACAACCTGATCGGCTGGTCGGATTTTTATGACGTATATTTCGAGACGGAATTTAGCGAACATCCAAAACTACACTGTGTTCTGGGATAAATGCACCGACATATCAGCTGAGAACTCCTGAAGAGCTTATAAAGTGTGTAAAGGAGTCAAAACAGCGTCAGGAATCCCTCCGTCACACAAACCCAGATCTGCTGTGAGGAGACGCGGTTCTGACATCTGTACTGAACTCTGACGGGCAACATCGAGACTATGATGAGAAAAAACAGGAATGCTTGAGCATTCTGTCCTTTTTAGGGTCACATCTTCCTGTTTTTGGTTCGTTTACATGTGTTTGGTCCGTGTTGTGTTCATATTTCTTTCGAACCGCACCAGAGTTCGTTTGGAAGTGGATCGAGACTAGGGATGGGCATGATTAATCGACGATCGATAATTGATCGTTAAGAATTTCGTCGATCACGTTTATTTGTTATCGATTAAACTAATGCAGGTTGCGTTGCGTAGTGTGAGTCTTGAAGCAATGGAATTAATTTTAGCGCGGAGGTACCTGTGCATCCCGGCAACGTCAGTCCCCTCAGAGCGGGTGTTTTCGGCAGCTGGACTGGCTGTCACCAGGTTGCGGTCGCGTCTGATCCCAGATCATGTCAACATGCTTATCTTTCTCAACAGAAATCAGTAGACTGGTGCAGAAGTTCTATGGGAACTTCATGCGTTTTTTCAGATCGGATAGCTATCTGATTTATCAAAACGATTCCATTTACACCTGGTCACATAAATGTGTTTTTGCAAAACGGATATAAATCCGATCTTGAATTCCCGCGCTATATGCATATTTATTGTTAATTGTTGCACGTCATCGAAAGCAACTGATATGAGCTGCATTTTATTGATCATCAGCGAAAATTTCTAAATCAAAGACCGCAACAAGATATTGCGGCAACAGCCCTGGTAAGATCATTTCGGTTCTTTACTTTTAATGAAGATGATTGTGTGTTGATGAATGACTTTAACTTTGATTTGCGATAGTTTGCACGTTGGCTTGATGAATAGATGCTCATCTGTGGTGATGCGTGTTGAAGTAGCGTCGTCATATCTGGATATAACATGACATATAGCCTATAACACGCTCTCACACGTTTATTTCTTATCATTTTTGGGATAAGTCAAATTTACATATGTGGTTTCAACAACCAGATGCATTTACTCTTGTCCAGTTTCGTCTGGAATGCGTCTCAGATCTCCTCCTGAAGTGGTTTGAGCGATCGGATTTAAATCCGTCTCGAATGTGTTTCGGAGGGCATTTAGATTTGGTCTTTTCACGACCGGATAGCTATCCGATCACAGAAAACGGATGAAGTGGCCATGGGTCTCTGTTTAAGAACGCCGGTGTCGTGCCGAAAAGTGATGGTCCGCCGAAAATTGATTGCCGTCCGCGGGAGCGCGCGCAGCGTGTTAAAGCTGTATCGCCCAGTCTCTTTACGACTACAGCTGCTTTTATGTGGATCAAACAGACATGACTTGCAAATAAACATCAGCTTATGTCCGTGGTAATAGTGATTGAAGCCTAAAAGTGACTGAAGCCTCTACTTATTGATTGAAAGGTTTTTCTGCCCTGAAATTAGTTGATTATATTCATGAGGGTTATATTTGACTGATTATAACTCAACTAGTACTTTTTACCTCTTAAAATAACTTTAGATGGCCAATACAACCATTATAATGCAGTATTTCACCTGCCAAAAAGTGATTGAAGCCTCTACTTATTCATTGAAAGGTTATTTCTGCCCTGAAATTAGTTGATTTCCTTTAGAAGAATTATATTTGACAGATTATAACTCAACTAGTACTTTTTACCTCTTAAAATACCTTTAGATGGCCAATACAACCATTATAATGCGACATTTCACCTGCCAAAAAGTGATCGAAGCCTCTACTTATTCATTGAAAGGTTATTTCTGCCCTGAAATTAGTTGATTTCCTTTAGAAGAATTATATTTGACAGATTATAACTCAACTAGTACTTTTTACCTCTTAAAATAACTTTAGATGGCCAATACAACCATTATAATGCGACATTTCACTTGCCAAAAAGTGATTGAAGCCTCTACTTATTCATTGAAAGGTTATTTCTGCCCTGAAATTAGTTGATTTCCTTTAGAAGAATTATATTTGACAGATTATAACTCAACTAGTACTTTTTACCTCTTAAAATAACTTTAGATGGTGTGTTGAGGGATTTTGGAACATAACCGTGCTTAGGTTTGAGTATAACTTTCGAGTCATTAGGCCCAAACTCCATGCACGTCGCGCTCACAGAGAGCGCGTGTAAGTCCCCTATGCGCTTCACTGAAGCGAGAGCCATCGGAAACACAGTCTTGAAAGACAGATGTTTCAAATCAATTGACTGTAAAGGCTCGAATGGCGCACCTTTCATGGCTTCCAGAACCGTAGAAAGGTCCCATACGGGGACTGCGGGAGGTCTGGGAGGATTCAGTCTCTTAGCCCCTCTAAGGAAGCGGATGACTAAATCGTTCCTTCCTATTGACTGACCAAGCGTTGTTCCTGAGAACGCTGCTATAGCCGCCACATAAACTTTGAGCGTGGAGGGGGCCCTGCCCTTGTCCAACAGCTCTTGTAGGAAGGAAAACACCTCCATCACTCCACAGTCTGTGGGTGACACGCCACGGGCTATGCACCAGCCCGAAAACACTGACCATTTCGAGGAGTAGAGCCGTCTCGTAGACAGAGCTCTAGCCTGCGTGATCGTGTTTAATACTCCTTTAGGGAGTCCAACATGTACCCATTGATGGCCCAGACATGAAGGGACCATAATTCCGGGTGAGGATGCCAGATCGAGCCGTGGGCCTGTGAGAGGAGGTCTCTCCTCACTGGTACTGGCCACGGGGCAGTACTTGCTAACTGCATCACGACTGGGAACCAAGGTTGGTTTTCCCAGAACGGTGCTACCAGCAATACTGAGCATCCTTCTTCCCTGATCCGCTCTATCACCTGAGGCAGGAGAGAGACGGGGGGAAAAGCATAGAGCGGGCGGCGGGGCCACACATGGGCCAGCGCGTCCCTGCTCTTGGAGAAAAATTCCGGACAGTGAACGTTTTCTTGAGACGCAAACAGGTCTACTTCCGCTCTGCTGAATTTCTTCCACAGCAGTTGGACTGTCTGTGGGTGTAGAGACCATTCGCCTGCCGGAACATTGTTCCTGGACAGTCTGTCTGGTCCTATATTCAGGAGCCCTGGCACGTGCGCTGCTCTGAGCGAGCGCAGGTTGCACTGAGCCCATACCAGGAGGCGTTCTGCTAGCCTGTACAGGTTCTTGGACCTGAGGCCGCCCTGGTGATTTATGTAGGACACCACAGACATGTTGTCCGAACGGACCAGGACGTGGCGTCCTTTTATTTGGGGACAAAAACGCGTCAGCGCATTGTTTACTGCCAGCATTTCAAGGCAGTTTATGTCCAGGAGCTTCTCCCGTTCCGACCACTGGCTGAAGAACGGTCTGCCCTCGAGCAGCGCTCCCCATCCCGAGGTGGACGCGTCCGTGGACACCACTTTCACCCTCGAGGAAGTCCCCAGGCTTACACCTGACTGGTACCAGTCGTTCGCTCTCCAAGGTTTCAGAGCTGTGACGCACTTCTGATTGACCCTGAGGCGAAGCAAACCGGATGCCCACGCTCGGCGTGGGACTCGCGCTTTCAGCCAAAACTGTGTGACGGGCTGTGCTTGTGTGTAGAGATGGGCACTGGGCAGTGGGCATTCTTTCTACACATAAAACACCATCGGCCGTGGCCGGGACACCAGAAAATTCACACTTATGGGATTTATCTGAGTAGCCGTAAAAGCGGCGTTTGTGTGCAGGCAAGCGTGCTGCGTCGCCGACTTGTTTACTGCAGAATACACTGGAACAGTCACATTTACTGGAACTGAACGAGCAAGAAGTTGCCATAGAAACAGAGAGCATCAACATGCTGGCGTTTATTGCAGGCCTGCGTGCATTTCAACAGGCTCGTTCACTGCAATATTGACATTTCCAGTCGCCTGAATTTCAGAGGGGAATGGGAAATGTATAGGAAAAAGGAGGTCGGTCCGTCCGCAGCGGCACCAGAAAACTCCCTTTTTTCCTTACGCCAGTGACGCACGGAACACCATAGAAACGGTGTTTGGGTGCAGGCGAGCGGGTTGTACAACGCGCTCGTTGGCTGCAAAATACACATCTGCAGGTGCCTTTTCAGGGAACTGACAGAGCGAGCATTGACGGCATAATTAGTATTATCAGAGAGCGTCAACGTGCTGGCGTTTGTTTGCAGGCATGCGTGTATTACAACAGGCTTGCTCACTGCAATACTGACATTTCCAATCGCCCGAACTTCAGAGGGGAATGAGAAATGTACGAGAAAGAGGAGGTCGGTCCGTCCGCGGCGGGACCAGAAACACTCTCTTTTCTCCTTTCGCCAGTGACGCACGGAAACCATAGAAACGGTGTTTGGGTGCAGGCGAGCGGGTTGTACAACACGCTCGTTGGCTGCAAAATGCACATCTGCAGTCGCTTTTCAGGGAACTGACAGAGCAAAGCATTGGCGGCATAATTTTAACTGCCGCTAGACCGGGATTCGAACACCGGTCTCTCGTGAGGAAAACCTATGATTCCGCCACTGAGCCACAGGGGGGGAACACAAAGGCTTTCGGATGCACGAGCATATAAGAGCGTCAACATGTTTTCTTCGGCGTTTGCTTGCAGGCCCGCTTGTATTAAAACAAGCTCGTTTGCTGCAATATTGATATTTCCAGTCGCATGATCAGGGAACTGGGAAATGTATGAGAAATTGAAGGTCAGTCCATCCTCGGAGGGACTAGAAACACTCCTTTCTCCTTTCGCCGGTGAGTGACGCATGAATGGGGCGCAGAGGCAGGGTAGCTTTCTTATAACGTAAAGAAAACTAACCCCGACCGTCCGCTTCCAGCCCCCCTTGTGAGCGGCGCAGTTTGCGCGGCTTGAACAGAGGGAGAGAGAAAGCTAGCCTCGTGACCGCCCGCTCCTGACATCCCCTGTGAGCGGCGCGGTTTGCGCGGCTCGAACAGAGGGAGAACAGGTATCGTCCCCCAAGCAGGCAAGGCAAGCGGGCGAACCGGCAAGCTTTGCGAGTTGGGGGGGCGGAGGAGCCGTCTCGGAGAAGGATGCCAGGTGAGTCCTCAGAGTCACCATAGGCAGTAACTAGCTCGCAGTGAGGGCAGTCGCCGTCAGCGAGCGCGAGAGCTGCGTGATCAGGAAAAAAGGGGGCGTCTTGAAAAAGACGCCCAGCTCTTTTAGTGCAATGAGAGTGTGTGTCGCGGCGGCGAGCACACACACACATACATAAACACAGTAGCAGAGAAAGGATATAACGCCGGATAGCGCAGCAGGAAGGCAAGGAAGGCGGCGCGGCCAGCGACTTCAGTGACTCGTCCCGCTGAAGGTGCTCTCTCTCAGACGGCGCAGCTTCTTCTCCAGCTCCAGCGATGCGTGTGCTTCGCTTGAAGGATGAAAAATCAGATAATAGCTGCCTGCGAGCGGTATTTATAGGCCTAGACCACGCCCATTTCGGCGGGACGTGACGCAGCGGGCGCGAAGTGCCACGCCAGGCCTCGCTCGATAGGCTGCTGCAGTTGCCGCAGAGCAGCCAATAGGCGCGCGAGCTGCCTCGCCTATGTCTGCATGCTGCCGCAACGCGTTTTGCATTATTACAAAATTAAGGATAATTTTTGGCTTCAATATCTCGCGGAAAAAGGATTTTCCCCTAGCGTAAGATATCTTACGCAGTACGAGAGACCTCTCGTAAGAGAACTTATACCCCTTTTCCACCAACAAGAACCGGGTGCTGGTTCAGAGCTAGAGCTATTGCCAGTTCGGAGTTGGTTTGACTGACGAACCGGTTTGCGTTTCCACCGGCCAGAGAGCCACAACAGAGCTATATCTTACGTCACTGCATACGTATTATGTTGCCCAGCAACGCTAGTCCGGCAGCGCCAAACACAAACACACCAGACTTGTTCGAGATGCATCGGCTTCTCGCAGAACGATCAGTACATGAAATCAAAGCACTGCGAAAGCGATCAAAAAGCACAAGGAGTCGTATGATCTCCAAACACTCCCGCAGCTCTGATCGGTCCACACTGCTCCGATGCATCTCGAACAAGGCATCAACAATAATAGACGTTGCGTTACTATGGATGCTCATGGGTTTGCGAAAATAAATCGGCATCCAAACACGGCGAATCCAACGCATTCGTGCAGCTCGCCGTAACTTACATAGACGGATATTATAATCGAGCCGCTATTAGCTCGACTAGCTGCTATTTAAAAATGGCGGTCACAAGTTTCTTTTCAGTCTTGTTGGCCACGGTAACCCCGCCCCCAGCCTCTGACGCAAGCGGTTCTTTCTTGGCTCCGTTCTAGACCCTGCAATGATTGGTGCTACTTAAGAACCAGTTTTACTGGTTCGGAGCTGGTGCTTTGGCGGTGGAAAAACAAAGAACTGATTTGAAACTAGGCTCTGGCTCTGAACCAGCACCAGCTCTGCCTTGGTGGAAAAGGGGTATGAGAGTATGTTTATTAGTCATCATTTCCAAACGGCTCATATTTCACATGGACGTACAAATAACTGGATAAATTTAATTTAATAATGTGTAATTTGTGTATATTTAATCCTAACTCTAAAACTAATATTAGCAGGCTAACATAGCATGATATTTTAGAGAGAAAAGGGGGAAATGTCATTTCCACCACGGTGTTCATTGTGGTGGTAAAGACAGGTTGTGGTGGAAATGACATTGTTCGTGCGAAACAGCAAATTATTTGGCCTATAATACTATTTATAATACTATTTGCATGGGTTTTGATGGCTTAGTTGCACATCAGCCTCTTCATTGGACCCTGGTGCATCATCCTATACATTGCAACCAAGTGGCAAGCCGTTGTGTTTTGATTTTTTTCCCCCTCCAAGCCAAGATGACCAATGGTCAGTCAGAAATGCCAAGATGCTCTGGAATATCCACCCATTCCTTCTAGGAGACTCTTGTAGGTAAAAAAATATATTGCAGCATCAAGCAATATCTAATGAGTCCTATCACAGTTACATTTTCCAAGTTTTGATTTTAGATTTTAGAAAAATCTGATTAATCATCTGTCCACTGTAGTGGACCTCATGCATCAATGGCTATATTTCAGCTACAGTTCATACTTATACTGTGAATATTGTTTTTGAAAATACTTAATTTGCAGTGACTTTTTTGACTGTAAATAAATGTTTTTGTATTATTAGAATGTAATTTTCATTGACATCAAAAAAGTAATGTGATTACATAATGCACGTTACTTGTAATGCGTTTCTTTACTCGTAACATCAAAAAGTAATCTGATTAGGTGAGGCACATTACTTGTAGTTAATTACTTGTTAGATCAAAAAATAATCTGATTAGGTAATGCATGTTACTTGTAACACATTACTTTACTTGTAACATCAAAAAAGTAATCTGAATGCGTTATGCATGCATCCCCAACACTGATCATTTCAGATGAGATTGAAAAAAACGTATCGCTAGGTTTTCTCAGAGGAGAGCTAGAAATGTGTCCGTCTTGAACATAATCAGAATTCTCAGCTAATAAGGGTAAATCTCCATACTCTGGTGCACTGGAGAGAGCATCTGAGTGGTTTCCACAGTTGTACTTTGACAGGCTGTAGAAAATTCAGATGGAATCACGTCTTCATGTTCTGATATAAAAGACACGCGAAGTGCAACTATGAAGTTCAATTGCCTTTGCAATATTTCACATTTATATATTTTTTGTATATATTTTATAGTTTTCACATGATTTGATATAATTTTATTGATTAGTTTGTTAAATACATATACTTTATCTGTTTGATTATTGTATTACGGTATGTTTAATACAGTATCTCTTCAGTTTAAACTATAAACGCATGCTGTCAGCTCAAGTGGACATCTGAAAATCTCTTTGAAAAATGTGTAAAAAAAACACAGTCCTAGTTCAGCATGTAGAAAGCAGTGAAGAAATGATTTGCTGATTTTTAACACATATTCATGTTTTTTTCATTTTTTGGATTGTTTTTCATTTAAAAATATTGATATGTTTTTGTTCACTAATGCTGTTGCTTATTGATTTGCTCTGGGTCACCACATAGAGCAGTAGAAAAATAGTTTTTAATTGGAAGTTGCCTATCTATGCCATTTACGCCACAAACTGTCTTTTCCGCCACGCCATTTCATTTCCACCACAACACATATTTTAAAGTAAAACATATAAAAAACATACAATCAAAACAACTATATTCAGTGGTGTTGATAATTGTGCAGTTATGGGTAAGATATGTGTATACACTTTGAGAAATACATGATTTTGAGCTATGATAAGTAAATGAAATGTTCCAGTGATCTAGTTTTAGGTGTTTTTTAGTGTAAACATTGTAAAATCTTTACAGTTACATTTCTGAAAAATAAATAAATTACAAATTTGATCAGAGATGTGTGTGCTATTTAATCAAATATATTTATAACAGAAGATATTTAATTATTTTCTCTTCAAAACACATGTTTTGCTATGTGATGGAAATGACGGTTTTCTTGGACTGTCAGATAAAAATGGCAATATATATGTATTATTCAATACAAATCATCACAGCCAACTTAAGGGAAGGTTTCTAGACAGATTGAGAAACCAACTGATACTAAAAAACTGTTTGTAGAAATGTTTTTATTTTCTGAAACTGTCTAGCTCAAAGAGTACCATAGTTGAAGAATTACCCATATATGTATATATATATATATATATATATATATATATATATATATATATATATATATATATATATATATATATATATATATATAGCATAAAGCATATCCGCACGCACACACACACACACACACACACTAAGTATGTGTATATAGGCTAATAATAACAATAATAATAAACTTTTAGAATACTGCATTTTATGGGTTATTGATCATTTAAAGGTATTTTAAGAGGTAAAAAGTACTAGTTGAGTTATAATCTGTCAAATATAACCCTCATGAATATAATCAACTAATTTCAGGGCAGAAATAACCTTTCAATCAATAAGTAGAGGCTTCAATCACTTTTTGGCAGGTGAAATACTGCATTATAATGGTTGTATTGGCCATCTAAAGTTATTTTAAGAGGTAAAAAGTACTAGTTGAGTTATAATCAGTCAAATATAACCCTCATGAATATAATCAACTAATTTCAGGGCAGAAAAACCTTTCAATCAATAGAGGCTTCAGTCACTTTTAGGCTTCAATCACTATTACCACGGACATAAGCTGATGTTTATTTGCAAGTCATGTCTGTTTGATCCACATAAAAGCAGCTGTAGTCGTAAAGAGACTGGGCGATACAGCTTTAACACGCTGCGCGCGCTCCCGCGGACGGCAATCAATTTTCGGCGGACCATCACTTTTCGGCACGACACCGGCTCGCAGCTGCAGGTTCCGCTGGTTTAGAGCACCGCAGGAATCTTCAAGTCTACCGAACGTCCAGTTTCACTGCCACAAGTTGATCTTCTTGTAATAAAGATCTCATCGAGGACAAACAAACTGTATTTTTGTATTTTCATTGCATTTTTAATTTATAAAAAGTTAAAGAAATAATGAATTTCAATATAAAAATATTAATGATTAATCGATAGTCGATCGTTAATTCTCCCGACGATCGACTAAGAAAATTTAATCGAATGCCCATCCCTAATCGAGACTCATCTTTTCAGCGTCTTGGTCCGCTTGTTCGATGCGCACCAGGGTTTAGATGGCAGCGTTCAAATGAAATGAACTGCACTAACAGAGCAATTGCACAAGAATTCATTTTAACCAAACTAAACCTGCCAAGTGTGAACAAACCCTTAAAGTTGTAAAGAAATAATTTGTGTTCAATACAAGAAGTAGTTTTGGCATAATATGGATTATCACACACACAAAAAAAAGCAGGTTTGCACTGCACAACATTAGGAAGATGTGCATGAACAGCTTCTCGTCCAGTCACTGGACTATTGCAATACTCTTCTGGCTGGGCTTCCAACATGTGCAACCAAACCTCTGCAAATGTCACAGCTCTGTTTATCTCTCTGCACTGGCTTCCGGTTATGGCTCGCATCGAGTTCAAGACATTGACGTTTGCCTACAGAGCAGCCACGGGCTCCTCAATCCCTCGCCCTCTCCCACGAGTCCACATCCATGGTCTACATCTCCTCCAGAAGCCTGGAAGTGAGCCTCGCCTCATGGTTTCACCGCAGAGAGGCACAAAATCACTCTCAAGGATGTGGAATGATCTTCCCAACCACAACCGGACAGCCGAATCCCTCACGGTTTCCAAGAAGCATATGAAAACTCATCTCTTCCGTGAACATATAACCGCATCCTGCTAGTAAAAACAAATAAATAAATCTCCTCTACGCTCACTATTCCTTAAGCCCTCGCTGTTCTAGCTTGTACTATGTTGAACTGTTAGGGGTTAACAGTTTAGAACCCAAGGAGTCAGAATTATAATAAATTAAAGAAAAGTTTTACTGAAGATAGTTTGCAGTTTCATCAGCAGAAGTCAGCTTCGGCTGCCCCGCTTACAGTTACAAAGATCACAGCAGTTATACCCTACACCACACACACACACCAGTTATACCCTTCACCAAGGTCTACGCTACGTCTTTGCTTCAGGTTGCAGTTTCTGATTGGCTAAGAAATAGATAAATATAGTAATTTTACACACATATACAGATAGACTGAAGCATATCTCCATGAAGTTAGGCACGTCGTGACCTTCCAGGTCGCAGATTTGGGTTGCTGGGTGCCAACATATCCCGAACAACAACTCAGTCAATCTCCAATAATGCCAGTGGTTCCTTAACCTGTAACCAAGAAGACTAACACACACACCGACACACAGCTTTTCCAAGGTTGGGTATGGCCAGGCTCTAACTATAAACAGGAGAGTTTTCTCAAAACATCAAGATAACAAGTTCTTTCTCTCAAGGAGAGCTACACTTTAGTCTAACTGGAAAGTAAGGCTTTAAAGGGATAGTTCACTTTGAAATTAATTTTTGGTATGTTTTAGCTTACCTCAAGGGCATCCAAGATGTAGGTGTCTTTTTTTCCGCAGTAGTTTCAATTTTGATATTTTTAGGTCAAACCATTCTTGTCTGTCAGTCATATAATGCAGGTCTATGGTCATTATCTCAAAACACAAGCACAGAGTCCAAATTAAAACAATTCCCCATCGTCCAAATTAAACAATTCCCCATCGTAAGTACACATTGATGGCCTAAGACACGAAACGAGCGGTTTGTGTGAGAAAACGAACAGTATTTATATAGTTTTTACCTCTTATACGCAGCCATGTCGAAGTGATCTGATCTGACGTGTACGCAGACTGGTGCATAGATATATACACTAGATGTCGCCTTAAAGACATTCGTTCCTATGAACTGCCGTAGACAAGGCGACATCTAGTGTGTATATATCTATGCACCAGTCTGCGTACACGTCAGATCAGATCACTTGGACGTGGCTGTGTATAAGTGGTAAAAACTATATAAATACTGTTCGTTTTCTCACACAAACCGCTCGTTTCGTGTCTTAGGCCATCAATGTGTACTTACGATGGGGAATTGTTTAATTTGGACGATGGGGAATTGTTTTAATTTGGACTCTGTGCTTGTGTTTTGAGATAATGACCATAGACCTGCATTATATGACTGACAGACAAGAACGGTTTGACCTAAAAATATCTAAATTGAAACTACTGCGGAAAAAAAGACACCTACATCTTGGATGCCCTTGAGGTAAGCTAAAACATACCAAAAATTAATTTCAAAGTGAACTATCCCTTTAACAAAGAAATGGTCCCTTAAATGATTGGCTTCAATGACCCCTGTATGTTTTAACACGTTGAAGACCTTTCTCAAACACAAAACAAGTCCCCATTTCATTTCTGGAAGCCGGGCTAAATAAGCAAGCACTGTTACTGCATTCAGATATCAAATACAGACATTGGAGAATACATGAAAAGAACATTTCAGTGATCACACTGGTTACTTCTATAACAAAGCAAAATCTCCAGAGAAGTCATTCAACTCATTTGATATTTAGAAGGAAAAATATTGATTAATACATTGATTATAATCACTCATTACATATACATTGAAGCAGCAGTGGATTCCAATCCAATGAATAAATGTGAATTGAATTATTTTATTTATTTTTTTTACATCAATGTTCTGGTGAGGCAACTATACTGAAAGTTAACATGACCAATTTTTTGAGAATGTAAATAGAAATTTGAATCTTATAAGTTTATAAATGCACTTACATGAATTATTCAGATAAAACTGTCTTTTTAGGTCTGTGTTGTTGTGGCAATGAAATAAAATTAGATATAACTTTACACAGAAAAGGTTAAGTCATTTTTCACACAAAAATCATGTTAACTCACATATTCCTTACGCCTGTGGCTATACTTTTGAAACAGGATTTTAATGTTTACAAAATGGCCCCATTCACTGTAACAGAGATTTTTGCTTATTTTAGAGAAAGGGAGAAGTTGAAATTCATTTTGTGAAGAGCTTAACTTGTAATGAAAACAGAATATTCCTTTAAGTGCTAATAAACAGATTAAAAATATAATGAAAATGTATGTTCATTCAACGGTTTACTAAATGTTAAAAGCTATACAGATTGTCACTAATCCAATATTTGTCTGGGAAGGTTCATCTTGGACACCAACAATTGAATAAAAAGCAAAAGGCAAGAACACAAATCATTCCTGCATTAATGGGGACCCATTATGTCTTGATTCTTGTTTTTGAGGTCTATTAGAATAGGTTTTTATGCTTGCATTTTTCTTCCCACAACTCAACATATGCCACTCCCATGAACACACATCTGAAACTGCTGCAATATAAGTGGTTGATGCAGATTTATATAACTCCAGTTGTATTGATAAATATAATGAAAATGTCCCTGACACTTGCTTAAGGTGCAGTGAGTTTAAAGGTACATTATTTCATTGCATATGGGAGTGCGAAGAAGTCAAAACATTTTGGAAAGGTGTGAAAGAAATGATAGAGAAGATCCTTGATGTTAACATTCCATTGTCACCTTTACTTTTTCTATTACATTTATTTCCTAATGAAATCAAGTTAAAAAAGAAAGAGTATATATTTATAAATAGAAGCCGTTTTGCTTGAAGAAGTTTCAAGCAAATTTCTATTTGCTTGACTTTAAATTGGAAAAGTATTTGCGCACCAAGTATAGGACATTGGCTAAAAGAAAAGGTAACAAATATGTGAATGGAAAATATGACTTTTATTTTAAGGGACAAATATACAGTTTTTGATGGAGTTTGGAGACCTTTCAGATCGTTCTTAAAATGTGGTGGACTTGGAAAGGTGTTCATAAAAGACTAAGAAAAGAGGAGGTATAGAATATCAATGTAAAATACTGAGAGGCTGTTTTTTTTTCTTTGTTTTTTTTTTCTGTTACATGGAAATGTATATGTTCATGTGTGTAGTTAAAATGCAAAAAAATAAAAATAATAATAAAATAAAATAAAAAACATATGCCACTCTCATGCCTAAAATGCATGGTTTACAGTCACTGTTGTGCATTATGAAGTCAAAACACTCATCATCTAGCACAGTTTATCACTGGTAGATTGTAAAATATTTCAGCACAAGCATTTCATGCAAGCAACATTACAAACTAAAGAAAGATGAACATGGAAAAAAAGCATAATATGTCTTGTTTAAAACATTTTGAACAAAGAACAAATTCTAGAACAAAATATCAAACTATCATTGGAATACTACTATGAGCGACCCTTGCAAAAACACTACTATAATTGAATCAGAAAGTCTGTGCACAAAAAGTCGAGTCTCTCAGCATGCGACCGCAAATTCAGTTCTCTTTCACATCTTATTGCGCATAAATGGCCGATACACATGCAATTAATTTCAAATGCCCATGGTGTGCATTGTTCATGCTAACACAGCTGGTTTTGTCTCAAGTGAAAGTAAACAGTTGGGTGTAAACCGGACGTGTATTAGTATAATGGATCCGTGCGTGTGTTTGGTCTTAAAGTGACAGCAGCCAAATAAACCTGCTGCTCTGTCTCAATGTGAATAAAAAAAAATGTGAATTTTTTTTTAACCTTTAATAAGAATACATTTATATTTAATTCATGCCGTGAATTTATGCAATATTCTGTTTTTACATTTGATTATTACATTTCTGTACTAATTCTAACTACATGATGTTAAATAAATCTATTGTACCTGAAAAACATAATGTTTATGTTTAATGCTTATTTTTTTCTTATTTTTAAATGACAGAATAAACAGAATTACATTATCTTGATATATATCATCGAGAAATAGAATTTCTCATATCATCAAAAAAAAAAAAAAAAAAAAAGGTCATATTGCCTATCTCCAGCAACAATCATACAAATGGTACTTATGGTAGACCTATGTTCACGTTGCTGCTTGTAATAATATTCAGGCTGGATCATCCTGGTCAAATACATGCGATCACGCTTAGTAAAGCGGCAACTCAAGTTTACAACTTAATATCGTGGAGTAGTTCTCACAGCAGAGCTTATACAGTATGGTCGACTGTGTAAACTGACCTCAATTGTACCAAATTTATCAGAGTTTCCACACCTTA
This sequence comes from Leuciscus idus, assembly GCA_021554675.1. Lineage (NCBI taxonomy): Eukaryota > Metazoa > Chordata > Actinopteri > Cypriniformes > Leuciscidae > Leuciscus > Leuciscus idus. The sequence goes on from CM038635.1 coordinate 6,730,763, forward strand.
CACCCATCTGAAGACTGATTCACGAAGGGAAAAGCTTCTTGGAGAGATGCGGTGGAGATGCATTCATGATCTATGAATACATAGATGAATGAATGAGGCATTCACATTACTTGTCTTAACGCAGACTGACCTGCGACATCCGCTAAGGCTCATTCATTCAGTCACGCTCTCCACAGCAGTTTTAATGATTCATGACGGCTTTGAAGAAGCTCGCCGCACTGGGAAAGCATTAATCAGTGCGGGTCAAAAAGGCCTGAATTATTCAGCAGCTGAAAGAGACAAGGACACATTTTGGGAGAGAATACATCTCCACCGCATCTCTCCAAGACGCTTTTCCCTTCGTGCCCGTGAATCAGTCTTCAGATGAGTGTACGGTGTGGAAACTCTGATAAATTTGGTGCATAAACAATTGAGGTCAGTTTACACAGAATTGACCCTACTGAAATCTATTCGGGGCACAAGAGAAGCATATTTTTTTATTTAAAGCACAATGACTGTGTAAGAAGCCCCTTGTGTAGTGAGAACATGTGAAAACAAACAGTGTGAGAAAACAATAGAGAGAAACGCTGATGAAAACAAAGCAGATGCTGCACACACGTCTGGGGAATGAAAGCAAAAGGTGTTAAATGGTCTCGGCTCCGGGTCAGACTAATTTTAGAAGCCATGACATGAGCACCTTCAAACCACTGCCGAAACACCACAGGAGAAAACCCAGACAAAGTTCTTGATATAAATGAAAAGGACATATTCTGTACTTTTGTTTTAATTTGACATATATATATATATATATATATATATATATATATACACACACTCACCTAAAGGATTATTAGGATCACCTGTTCAATTTCTCATTAATGCAATTATCTAATCAACCAATCACATGGCAGTTGCTTCAATGCATTTAGGGGTGTGGTCCTGGTCAAGACAATCTCCTGAACTCCAAACTGAATGTCAGAATGGGAAAGAAAGGTGATTTAAGCAATTTTGAGCGTGGCATGGTTGTTGGTGCCTGAGTATTTCACAATCTGCTCAGTTACTGGGATTTTCACGCACAACCATTTCTAGGGTTTACAAAGAATGGTGTGAAAAGGGAAAAACATCCAGTATGCGGCAGTCCTGTGGGCGAAAATGCCTTGTTGATGCTAGAGGTCAGAGGAGAATGGGCCGACTGATTCAAGCTGATAGAAGAGCAACTTTGACTGAAATAACCACTCGTTACAGCCAATGTATGCAGCAAAGCATTTGTGAAGCCACAACACGCACAACCTTGAGGCGGATGGGCTACAACAGCAGAAGACCCCACCGGGTACCACTCATCTCCACTACAAATAGGAAAAAGAGGCTACAATTTGCACGAGCTCACCAAAATTGGACAGTTGAAGACTGGAAAAATGTTGCCTGGTCTGATGAGTCTCGATTTCTGTTGAGACATTCAGATGGTAGAGTCAGAATTTGACGTAAACAGAATGAGAACATGGATCCATCATTCCTTGTTACCACTGTGCAGGCTGGTGGTGGTGGTGGTGTAATTTTTTTTATTTTATTATTTATAAAGGGACCATGTACAATTTTTTACATAAAATTCACATTTCATGCATTGCACCGGATTTAGCCAAAGGCTAATTTTCGTCCGTAGTCCCCAAATGGTGTGGGGGATGTTTTCTTGGCACACTTTAGGCCCCTTAGTGCCAATTGGGCATCGTTTAAATGCCACGGCCTACCTGAGCATTGTTTCTGACCATGTCCATCCCTTTATGACCACCATGTACCCATCCTCTGATGGCTACTTCCAGCAGGATAATGCACCATGTCACAAAGCTCGAATCATTTCAAATTGGTTTCTTGAACATGACAATGAGTTCACTGTATATATATATATATGTATTAGAAAACAGTAAACAACACATGCACTTGAGATGCATGTTGGGATTAAGACAAACAAGACGGAAGCCAGACAGACAGACCTTGCAGGACACGTCTCCTACCATTACAGATGCTTTTTATTTTCTTTAACACCAAGCATATCTGCGGACTCTGTTGATTCTCTCCTTGAGTCCTTTAACTCAAAAGTTCAGAGTGTAATAGATGATATTGCTCCTGTGGAAGTCAGGAAGAAGAGTGGCAGACAAAAAGCACCTTGGAGATACTCAACAGCAGTGCAAAACATGAGAAGACAATGCAGAAAAGCAGAGCGCATGTGGCGGAAGACAAAACTTGTAGTCCATTATAACATCTATAAAGACAGCCTCCATGCTTTCAATGTGGAACTAGGCAAAGCTAGACAGACTTTCTTCTCAAATATTATAAACAGAAAAAAAAAAACACACACACTCTTTTTGCTACTGAGAGTCTAACAAACCCCCCAAGCCAGATTCCCAGTGAAATGCTCTCAGACCGCAAATGTAGTGAGCTTGCTTCCTTCTTCTCTGAGAAAATCAATAATATCAGAAAGGCGATCAGCATATCCTCGTGTGGCACTGAGGTCAGACAGATCAGACCACATCCGCAGAAAGTTACTATGTCTGATTTTGAAGAAATTAGTGGTAAAAGTCTGGAAGAAACCATACTACACCTTAATACATCAACCTGCGCCCTTGACACACTTCCTTTTTCAAAAGTGTGTTAAACTGCTTAGAAGCAGATCTCCTAGAAGTGGTAAACTCCTCACTTCTCTATGGGACTTTTTAAGTCCCTTAAAAAGGTGGTTGATTATGATTTCACTTTTCTAACTTTAGTTAGTGTGTAATGTTGCTGTTTGAGCATAAACAACATCTGCAAAGTTACAATGCTCAAAGCAAAGGAAGAAGATATTTGCTTTTAAAGAAATTGCTTTTTAAGGACTACAACAAACGGCTGGTAGGGACTACACAACATTCCTCCCGGGTTAGTGACATCATGAACCCAATAATTTACATAAACCCCGCCCCGGGAACGTGATTTATAGATCATGACAGAATATGCTAATCAATGACCCGAAGATAACTACACATAAGCTACATAAATTCATCAACTAACCATTCAGAAATGTCCTGTTGCTTCTACATGTTGTCACTTCTTCTTGAGTCTCTCCATCATTGTCTGACTCCGGTTTGAACATAAGAGGCTAAAGGTTTTTGAAATTTTCAGTGCATGTCTGTGTGAGGTAAAAGGACACAAGCTGTTGTAGCTCCGCCCCCTGTGCTGGGAGCAGCAGCTCATTTGCATTTAAAGGGACAGACAGAAAAACGGTGCGTTTTTGCTCACCCTCCAAAAGTGATAACTTTAACATGCAATATAAAAATATCTGTGGGGTATTTTGAGCTAAAACTTCACATACACACTCTGGAGACATCAAAGACTTATTTTACATCTTGTGAAAAGGGCATTATACCACCCCTTTAAAACTGCAGTTTTTAAGCCCCTCCTGAAAAAGAGCAATCTGGATAGCAACATATTGAGCAATTACAGACCAATCTCAAATCTTCCTTTCATAGGCAAGATCACTGAAAAAGTTGTCTTCAATCAGCTGAGACAGCGCTTGTAAAGATAATAAACGATATTCGCTTAAATACTGATACAGGCAAAACATAAATCACCAAATCGCTTACCACAGCTATGCAGAAGGCACACAGATCTACTTAGCCCTATCGCCTAACGACTACAGCCCTATTGACTCCCTGTGCCGATGCATTGATGAAGTCAACAGTTGGATGTGCAAAGACTTTCTTCAGTTAAACAAATACAAAACTGAAGTCATAGCGTTTGGAAACAAAGATGAAGTTCTCAAGGTGAACGCATACCTTCACTCTAGGGGTCAAACAACTAAAAATCAAGTCAGGAATCTCAGTGTGATTCTGGAGTCAGACCTTAGTTTCAGTTGTCATGTCAAAGCAATAACTAAATCAGCGTACTATCATCTGAAAAATATTGCAAGAATTAGATGCTTTGTTTCCAGACAAGACTTAGAGAAACTTGTGCATGCTTTCATCACCAGCAGGGTGGATTACTGTAATGGACTCCTCACTGGCCTTCCCAAAAAGACCATAAGACAGTTGCAACTCACACAGAACGCAGAGCAGAACCAGAACATATGAACACATCAAACACCAGTCCTCAGGACTTTACACTGGCTCCCAGTTACATTTAGGATTGATTTTAAAGTATTATTACTGGTATATAAATCACTCAATGGCCTAGGACCTCAATACATTGCAGATATGCTCACTGAATATAAACCGATCACTCAGATCATTAGGATCATATCAGCTAGAAATACCAAGGGTTCACTCTAAGCATGGCGAGTCTGCTTTTAGCTATTATGCCAGCCGCAGTTGGAACCAGCTTCCAGAAGAGATCAGATGTGCTCCTACAGTAACACATTCAAATCCAGACTCAAAGCACTTCTGTTTAGCTGTGCATTTACTGAATGAGCACTGTGCGTCCGACTGATTACACTGTATTTTATTTCTGCATCCTCATTTTGATTCTAAACTCAAATGGCACTGAAAATTGGATAAGAGACAAACATAACTTACTTAATTGGAGAAATTGAGAGATGAAACCAAGCTGATGGCCTGGGTCTGTGGTGGAGAAGTGAGTTTGATGTATAATTAAACTTGAGGTTCTGTGGGGTGCGGACTGGATCGACTCCATTCCTAGAGCTTCCGAACAAATGTTTTTTTTGGGGTGCAGACTGATGGGGCGGTGAACCCGAAAAGTCAGTCCTAGAGCTCCTCCTGTCCGATTTTAGGGAAAAATCGGGTCTATTGGAGACGTCAAATAGATTTTAGGCGCGTCGAAAGATCACCACAGACACAGTACAATCCACATGGGATAATCTCACAGTATAATAAACATCTCTTTTAATTCCTTTTATAACTGTTTTATTTATTTTAACAGTAAATAATGTATTTATTTTCCTTGCTTTTATTTAGTGGTTATTTTTATTCCTTTCTATGTAAAGCACTTTGAATTGCCATAGCGTAAGAATAAACTTGCCTTAATACTGCAAAGCCTGCACAGAAACTGCATTTAAGAGGAAAAACTAAAAATGTCAGGGTGTTACAACAGTCCTGATAATGAAGAAAAAGCATTTATCAAAAGAATTAATATGTTTAGGACGGACGGACGGATTTAGTTGAAGCTCATAAAATGTAATAGCCTATAGTATTCTGATTTAGCCTAGAAATCTAGACTCAGTCTAAATCTGGAGGACTTGGAGTTTTCTTTGAGAAAAGAACAAAGAACGGCACTGAAGTCATTCTTTAAAAAGGAAGATGTGTTTGGATGTGTCCCGCCCCTCGGATTGAGCCCTGCCAATCTTGATGTGGGTCTGGCTTGCCAGGCTAATTCTGATTGATTTGAGTAATTGGTTAAACTTAAATATTTGACATAAAAGTCAACGTATACATTTAATAAGGTAATTATAAAAATAATAAAATTCTGATCCTGCTTACAATCAATAACAATAGTCAGCATTGTTATATATTGCCATTTCTGATCACATTATTCACAAGATGAGCATTTCATTCCCTCATAAAAGAATCTAAGTGCAGTTGTGTTCTTTTGTCTTTTATTTTCAAATACTTTTAGCTTCAAATCAAATTTTCTAATGTTACTAGCACTGAATGGGTTGTAATGTGATTATTCTCTGGGCTGGTTGGTTTGATAAAGTCTGATCCACGTATATCGAGATTTGAGCTTTCAGTCCAGCATTTTTGCTGTCTTTGAATGATGCCATTAATAAATGCAATCAGCAACTGCAGCTCCACAAAACAAAGGGAATAATGGACATGATGGAGAGACGTCGTGCTCGTGATAGCAAAACACATCAACGCCACTGAAAGCACAATGTGTTCGGCTTAAAAGCCACCTGAACGAAAGCAGCTTCTCTGTAAGAGTAATGCTTCAGATGCCAGACTATTTCTCACACACATAGCCTACTGTACAAAGGGTTTCCGCTGGGAGATGGAAGGGATTCTTTCAATGAAAATCTCAAAGTAGAAACATGACATAATGTAACTGTACAGACTACACGGAGAAAATACCCACCTCTCGCCTTAAAAAAGAGAATTATTAATGCGTATCCATTTAAAGACAGTTAACAGTGACAACGTCTCTCAAGAAACACCATAAATGTCTCATGAAAGTGACCATAGGACTATATGTCACCTACACTGGGAAAAAAGGATTTTTGCTGCTTCTTCAATTTACTTAATTAAAATGAGCTAAAGCAACACAATTGCTGAACATTTTACCACAATGCAATATCGGAGACTGCAGTTTTAGGACCACATTTCAAGAACTAGCTTTATTTTTGCCCTTTGTTTATGTGTGGAGTGAGACGCTTGAGGCCTGCGCCCTGAGGTTAATGTCCCCACCTGGGATTTATTAGTTGTTTTGTAAGGGTTATTACTGGAATCTCCTTTCAAACCTTTAGAGTCAACTCCTGACCGGATTCTGACTCTCGGGGTGGCGTTTTTGTTAGCAATAGCCTCTCTCAAGCGTGTGGGGATCTGCAGGCTCTTTCTTGCATGGAGTTTGCCCTGGGTTTGGTGAAGGGTTTTCTTTGACCCAGGCCTGGTTATGTCCCCAAAGTTTTGCCCATGTCATTTCGCTCTCAAGTGCTCATGCTTTTCCTCCACGGTGGAGGAGAGGCTCCATTTTCTCTACCCTGTTCAGGCTTTAAATGAGTAGTTCACTTCGGAATAAACTTTCTTGATAATTTACTCAGCCCTATGTCATCCAAGATGTTCATGTCTTTCTCTCTTCAGTCGAAAAGAAATTAAGGATTTTGAGGAAAACATTTCAAGATTTTTCTCCATATAGTGTCTTCAATGGGAACCAACGGGTTGAAGGTCCAAATGTGAGTTTCAGTGCAGCTTCAAAGTCTCTACACGATCACAGCCGAGAAATAAGAGTCTTATCTAGCTATCTGAAACCATTGGTCATTTTCTAAAAAAAAATAAGCATTTATATACTTTTTGACCAGAAATGCTCGTCTTGCTCTAGATCTGTGATGCGTGACATAGGCGGAAGTACCGGCCAAGTGTTTACAAAGCCAACGTGCAAAGACTAAGTCAAACGGCATTTACAAAAAGAATTATAATAAATAAAAAGGTAAAACAACGATGTCGGACGATTTTGAAGTTTTGAAGTGAGTTTTTCGCCCTAGTGAGTATTTCGCCCTACATTTTCCACTTACATCAGATTACCGCCTGACCTTTCCAACGCAATTACGCAATGTGTGAAGTCTTGGATGTGCAAGACGAGCATTTGTGGTTAAAAAGTATATATATTTTATAAATTGTTTTAGAAAATGACCGATTGTTTCTCTAGATAAGACTCTTATTCCTCGCCTGGGATCATGTAGAGACTTTGAAGCTGCACTGAAACTGACATTTGGACCTTCAAACCCGTCTGACCTCACTGAAGTCACTATATGGAGAAAAATCCTGGAATGTTTTCCTCAAAAACCTTAATTTCTTTTCGACTGAAGAAAGAAAGACATGAACATCTTGGATGACACAGGGGTGAGTAAATTATCAGGACATTTTTATTCTGTGGTGCATCTACTGCTTTAAAGTTGTAATTGGAGCGGCACTGCCAGTGGCGTAGGTCGTCTCAGTTGTTTGTGTGTTTTGGGGCTCGCCGCCTCTAAGCTCAGGAGCTCTCATTGGGTGAGAGATGTAATTTCTTTGGCTTATGAGGTGCGGACGCTTCCTTCACCTCTGGGCACTGCAGCTCACGAGTGTCGCATCTTCCCTCTATTTAGACCGCTTACAGTTAGGCTCTGTTGGTCCTCTGCGCACACTTTTATTACGTTTTATAACCTGGATTTGGATGCGGCCCCTGGTTCCCGGGTTCTTTTCGCATGAAACTGGTCGCTTTGGTCCTGGTTGAGTTTGGTCTGGTCCGCCCCCCCCCCAAAAAAGACAGTTTTTTCAGCCAGATCTGGCAGCGCTTGGTGTGTGTGTGTGTGTTGTGTGTTGTTCCCATTGCACCATCGCCACGCAGTGTCTCGTTCCCCTATTCATAGAACATGGGTTACACAGGTACCCCCCCACATTTTCGTATACTGTCTTCATGTTTCATCAGTCAAAACTATCTATGTTTTATTCTGCTACAGCGATCTCTGGATGCCTTTGATGAGTTTGATCATATTAATGATTTCCTGGAATGTAATAAGTTTGATGACTTTATGAGTCTCAACTGAGGACTGAGTGCGGCAATGAAACATATGTGTGTGTAATGCTCACAACACCCTTAGGCCTATTTTGGTAAAAGTAGGAAAAATAATACTTCTCTATATGATAAATATGAAGTAAACATATGTGAATCCATGTTTTTCTCCAGTGTAGAGAAGTGTACAGTTTTTTTTTAGACCTTTCTAATGACTTGCAGGGACATTAAGCTGTATTTTCAAGGTCTCACCCAAAACAGATGGATTTTGTTTGGATTGTGATTAGTGATATTTGGCTACAAAAGCAAAATTGACTTCATGTTAAGCAAGAGGTGTTATGTTCCTGCAGTCTGCCATTTTTGGCAAATAAAGAAAATGTTGGTCTGAAAACATTTCTTGCTGAGGATTGTATTTTGTGTGCCCTGTTTTGAACATGAAAGTCCTTTGTCAGTCACATGCCTGTTTAAGTGATGAACTGCTCTACTTTTGAGAGAGATGGTAGAGAACGTTTTCAGAGATGGTAACAGACGTTTTATTCAATTGTGCTATAATTGTGTGGCCTGTGCTACAAAACTTTCAACCTTTGTAGCACCAGTACTATATGCAAAAGTTAACGTACCATTGGTAACCCTCTTAAAATATTTAAGCTAATTTGTTTCGATGTGTGGGTCACATGTTGGTTGCAGCAGAGATGAAACAGTGCAGCAGTCTTTATACAGAAACAAACTCAAATCTTCACATATCACTCAAGAACAAGAATGGAACAAGCACCTTAACACAAGGTAGAACTGACAATGAACTGAAAGACACACAGGGCTTAAACCAATCAAAGAAACGTGAAACACCTGCGAGTACTGAATCAAACCATTTGTAACCTAGGAGACTAACAGGCAGGGCAAGAGTACTGAATCTCCTGATCAAAACACAGGCAAAACAATAGCATTGCTAAAAGCATTTCTTATGCACGATGTAGTCTATAAAAAACTTGATTTTCTCATTTTTTTTCTTCAAAATTGTGCTTTTTTATGAAACTTCCCCACATTCAAGTGTTGATAAAAAAGAATGCATGAAGCTAGAATAAAACGGAGGTCTTGTTTTTAAAGCAATATATTGCATGTTCAGATATTTAGACAACAAAACATTCTGGGTGTCTTATGTCTAAAATTGAAATCAGTGTATTTTATGTAAACACTTGATTTAAAAGAAGTAGTACTATAAGTATTCCATGTGGGAAATTTACTTAAATTTGAGTGCTAAAGAAAAAGGTCAATAAGTATGTAAATAATTTGACTTTATCACAAGGCTTGAAAAAACGTTTAACTTAAATAATATATTTAAATATGTTTTGTTGTCCATAAAGATATATGGAAAATATGTCATTACACAATTTGAGTCAATAAATTGAAACTCAGTTAACTAAATATTTTGATCCTTGTTCCTCACATAAAGCACATGTGACTTCAGTGGTCAAAAAACTGCTTTAAGCTTATTCTAAAATTGTGTAAAAAAAAAAAAAAAGAAAAGAAAAGAAGACACATAGGTTTGGATGATAAGATATAAAAAAAAAAAATTCCTGGTCACTGTTAGCGTTGTCTATTGACAATCAGCTGTTGCTCTATTATCTTTCCGTTTTCCATCTTTCCATCTTAAAGGTGATGTATGTAACTTTTTCACTCTACTAAAGCATACAAATACCATAATATGTTTGCATATATTGAGGAAACATGCTAAGTTCACATACTCGTTTCTCTGAAAAACACTTCTACATCCAGTTATTTTACTTTGAAATGTGCGTTTCCAGGCTGGAATGTTTGTTATTGTTTTGGTCTGTGATACTGAACGCTGCCAATTTTTATTGTCCATTGCGCTCGTTCCTGTTGCGTGTGCTCAAACTGGCAACCCGTGTGAGCGGTGAGTCTGAGGAGGAGGTGGGAGAAACGACGATCTCCGATATTTTGAATTGGACTGCTGCAGTACCTATTTCGACCACTAGTCATTCTTACAGACTGCACCTTCAATATCACAATCATCTACTGCACATCATCTCCAGTTCATCATGATGGGATGTACCTGGTGTGCCTGATCCCTCTTCCACTGCTCCTGGATCCGGGCGCTCCAGCTCTGCTCCACTCGACGCCGGGTCTCGGCCCTGTAGTCCCGCTCCCACACCCCAGATTCACTGAACAGACCCCGGATCAGCTGGACACGCGGCAGCGGCCTCCACGGGAACACGGTGACCCTCCACACAGACATCAGCGGGACCCTGGGACCTGCAGGAGCGCAGGAGGAGAGTGGTTACACTGGGAACTCGGACACTAAAGCGCAAGATAACTGTGTGGCCTGATGATTAATGCAAACACATTCACCATCTCGGTATAAAACGTTCCTTCATTTAAACAGATTGTCATGGCGTATTGTGCTCAGATGTTTGTTCTGTTGGAGAAACAAATAGACTGGGATATATTGCGGCGTAACTATAGCAACATGCCATACTGTAAGGTGGCAATAAACCTGTCCCCTTGGAAACAAATGTTTTAACACCTACAAAAACTTCTATACTGGTCACATTAAACATAAAATAATTCACCAGTGCAATCTACACAAACACAGTGCACAGGGAGGCACTATTATGTTTCAGTACAGAAAGAAGAAAGAGAGTTACTTACATTTTTTACTTACAAGTATTTTCACTATAATTCATTCTAGTGTTTATAATTCATATAAATCTGTGTAAAACTGGCTTCATCATTTCAATTGAATGCCTTGATTTTTATATTATGTTTTATAAAATGTTTTAAAAATTACGTTTGTTCATCTTTATTCTCTTTTGGATTTTAATTGATATTATGCATTAAGAAAAGACACCACAGGTGAATAGGATAAAGTGTTTAACTAACTGAAATCACCGGTTGATTAACAGACAAAACAGCACAAACGTATACAATATGTAAAAAACTGCAGAACAGAAATCTGAACATTGGATTTGGTCAAGTTAAAAATTCTTGTCTTATTTTGTTGACATATGAGAGTTTATGTTTTCACAGAGGGGATTTTGGATCACTCCATAAACCCCATAAAATAATAACATGTTTTTATGAACAAAATGTGCACGAATGGTGCATGAACAAACCCATCAGGAAAAACCTTCAGAATATATAGATAAAAATAAATTTGCAAAGTTTGGTGTGTAAGGAGTGAAGATTTTGAGAAAACAACCTTTAAAGAGATGTATTGTAATTGAAATCTACAGATGCAAATAAAAGTGCAATAAAGCAAACACTTAAATTAGTTATTTCCAATAGTCTGAAAGAAGACAAAATATGAAAGCAAAATAGCCCAAAAACTCTAAATTGACCAGCGCATAAAAAAAAGGTTTTGCCTGTAGTGTCTTGCCTTAAAAACATGTAAATCGGGTTATCTGTCAAGTGTCAACCCATTACCAGTAGCCATTGCTACATTTCAACCAACAAAATTAATCATATTAAAGGTGCAGTCTGTAAGAATGACTAAGAAAGCTAGTGGTCAAAATAGGTACTGCAGTCCAAATTCAAAATATCAGAGCCCTTTGTTTCCCTTCCCCCGCCTCCTCAGACTCAACACTCACGCGGGTCGCCAGTTTGCGCACACACAACAGCAACGAGCGCAACTGGAGAGGAGCGAGGATTTTTAGATGGATATCGAGGCTTTTTAGGTTTTCTCTGACCCAGTTTGTTTGCTGGCTGCAATACGCTGTGTTTCCTGCCAACTGGCATCCCGGGGTGTCGAAATACTATTGGGTGAACTGGCAGTGGGCGGAGTCACACAGACCAAAAGAAAAACAGACAATCCCACACAGAACGCTCATTTCAAGGTAAAATAACTGGATGTAGAAGTGTTTTTCAGAGACGAGTATGTGAACTTAGCATGTTTCCTAAATATCTGCAAACATATTATGGTATTTTTATGCTTTAGTAGAGTGAAAAAAATTACATACAGCACCTTTAATATGGTGCAAAAAAATTCTCCATATAAGTTCTTGTTTTTAATTTATAAGCAATAGCTATCACACGAGCTGAAGTGCTGTTTTCCCAAATATCAGCACGTTTGCCAATAAGATATTGATTTTATACAATTTGATAAACAATAAGTTAATAGGCTATTAGGTGACTTACATTGTAGACACAATATTGTCAATATTGTCTGTTTTTCCTCTATTTTGCCAATGAAAATAGGTCCAAACAGTAGAACATCACAGTTTCAGTTTTCGAACGAATCGCCCTACTGAAAGACTCGACGACTCACTCAGTCACTTCTGCTTTGTCCCTGAATGAATCAGCCATTTTGAACGAATCGTTTGACTGTGATTCAATCACTAACTCGTTAAAGTAATGATTTGCTGCCGCCTACTGGCAGGTTTTAGTATAATTTCATTTTAGCTGAGGGACTGACTGAGCGATAGGGTATAGAGCCCTTTTGCGCCGACGTCACAGTTACGTCACGGCGCTAGCTGGAGGCAAAACAAACGGAAAACTGGAGGCGGCCAATACAAACCAACACAGATTCGGCTACATAATAAGTCACTTAAATTATTATTTTTATTATTAAATGTCATCTTGTTGTGTTGTTGGGTGCAAGAATCGATGAAAAATGAGTATGCTGTATCTGGAATTTTTATTTCTAGAAAATATTCACATCATTAAATTGCACCGTAATGTCACTCTTTACATTGTCGTCTTCTTGGCGCTGGCTAGGCAGAACTGCGGATCGTACCACACAAGTCTTTACATGACCATTCAGCACATAGTTATAGGCATCTAAATATATATATATATATATATATATATATATATATATATATATATATATATATATGCCCTCAGTTTTTCTTTACCCTCGGTTTCTCTATCGGGTAGGTGTAGAAGTCAGGCCACTCAACCGGAGGTAGCGTTAACGTTAATCCTGTCAGATCGTCCATTGACTGAGCGTGTACGGTCATCTGGTTCCGTCCGTTAAAATTAACTTTTGCAAATAACAATCGCGGTCCTGGACAGTGAGTGACCTTGCACATTAAGACAAAATTGGATTTTCTCCAGTCATTGTTAAAAAAACAAGCTAACAAAACTTGCAAACTAGCGTTAGTGAAGTGGCCAGAGGGATCTTTCTGCCTCCAGCTAAGCCCCGCCCACACAAATACGTCACCATGTTTACCAACTGTAAAAGGGTCTATATGTTGAACGTCACATGACCAAACCGGAACACTGGTCTCATCCAGGGGGGCAGTGTTTCGGAAAACATTGAAGCTTCCCCGGGCGCCGCCATTGATTAGCAGACCCCCACCTGCTGTTAGCATTCCATTGACTCCCATTCATTTTGGCGTCACTTTGACAGCGAATAACTTTACATCTGAGGCGTTTAAAGACTCCATTTGTCCATTATTTATTTCTAAAGAAACACGAAAATGTATAAAAGGCTCCACTACCTTGTATCTTCCGTTATGGCCCCGTAGATGCAGTTTTTGTAAAAATAGGCTAGCGATTGCATCATAACCACGCGACTATCTGTCGCACAGTAGAGAGATTACCGTATAGACAGGAGGAGAAGCTCGCGCGCAATCGGGGGGACGTGGAGGCAAAATGACAAAATAATTAATCAGAATACTTAGCAAAAGTTTCTCCTGCTCCTAGCTCATGGACACCTCCTACTCACACTCTCCGTCTCTGCAAGTTTCAGAAGGGAATGATTCAGATTTCTCTTGGCACAGCTACTAGAAGACTTACAACTGTCAGACAGGTTGCTCACGTCACATCTACGTCGTCAAGCTCAGTTTGAGTCTGCGCAGTACACTCAGCCATCAGGAAGTGAGAGCTTCTAACTGACTTCACTTTTCTCCGTTGAAACCTATGGGGTCGCTGTGTCCAGTTTATATACTGTCTATGGTCTCATCGCATCCGCCTGTCAGAGAAAGTGTTAACAGTAGTATGAACTGATGCCGATATCTATGGACTTTTAAGGTAATCGGCAAACCTACCTAGTTCACTTCGTTATTGTCATTTATTCTATTTAAATATATAATGTTTGTGTGAAGAAGAAAAACCTTTTAGATATCAATCTGCATATGCGAGGGACATTGGTTATGCTTATCTTTGCTTGCCCCTTTAAGTTATCTTGAGTAAAACAGCTTATTTTTTCACAAAGCACATACAAAAGACCTGATCCGGAAGCGATGCGCTCTGTTTTACAGAATACGGAAGTTAAGTAGCACATAACCCCTATTGAAGACTGAATACTGTTTCTGTTTTCGGCCGTGATTGTAACAATATTTCTGTTTAAAAAGATAGAATGCGTTAAAAAATTAACTATTAGGAGAAAAATATAAGATAACATTGTAAATGTAAATATTAGACTGTTTCTTTGAAACAGACCTTCGATTTGCAACGGCTGCTTCTGCTATTTACCATCATATTGTTCCCATTAAAAAGTATTGAACAATTCCATGAATCAAAAACAAACTGAAACATACAACATCCATTAACAAGATTTCTCTTCTCTGATGACGTGTTTACTGGCGCGAGGGCGAGGCAACCTGTCAATCACGAGATCCACCAATATATCACAGTCAGAGCTCACACTCACGTTGCGAATGACGATCGCAACTTCCTTTTCATGCCGACTATAACTTGCCAGTCGCCATGAAACAGCATTTTAACTTTACAAAAGCACCTATTTCATTCATTGACCCAGTTATCAAACAGCTGCGAATCTGTGTGACGCACATGAGGCTCTTGAAATCATGGCGAGATGTTAACGTTAGAGGACGAGAGTTTCTCTGACAGCCGCCCACAGGCTCTCAAAACACACACACACACACACACACACACACACACAAGGCCTCGTGTTTGTGGAAGAGAAGTGAGGGAGATGTTCGCGTTGCTATGGTTACCCAGCTTGAAATATGGAAGATTCATTGTGATATTGGACTCCAATGACAACACGATGTTCAGTGAGATGAGATTATGAGTGTTAAAAGAGCCACAACAGCTCAGGTCTAATGCATTTGAACGTGTTATGTAGCCTTACATTATTCTGAACAAAAGTATCAAGTTTTTCAGTGATAATGCCAGAATTTCTAGTAGCACACGAGGTCATCACATCACCTGTCAAATGATTATAACTGATGGATCACGTTTTACTTACACGACAACCATCGACAAACAATGGGACCTGTCCCGATATATTGCGATCCTTTCCGCGTGGTCTATATTACAAATCCATTCAAAGCTTCATTCTTGTGACGCATAAACACACGATACACTGACATTTGACAGACTCACACCGCTACACGGGCGCCGCCATATTGTTCAAATAGAGCAAACTTTATTTAAATCTCTATGCATGAAGCAATGACGCAGTATAGAAACACAGTAGAGTTTAGAAGTCATATATTAATATGTAAGTTCGTTTCCGCCATATTTGAGTAAAGTAGGATTACGTAAGTCATAATAATAAGGACATTTTGAAAATTATGACTTATTATGTAATTGTATTGAGATAATTAGCCTATGACTTAGTAGCCTATGCCAAAATAATGAGAAACTTGTTTGTAATGATGAATTATCAGTAATCTTCGCAGTGTGAATGTGCATGCATTGAAGATCATTTTTCCTCATGTTGTTCCATTATGTATTTTTATATCTTTATATTTTGAGAAATGTCTCAGGCTGTGTCCAAAATCACATTGTGGGATTGAATGAGTGCACTCAATAATGTCCGATATCAATATGGCACCACTACAAATGGCTGTTCCCTCAAATAGTGCACTATTTAAGGGGAGGTTTCAAACACCTCTGAGGTTTTTATTCATACAATGGAAGTGAATTCTCACCAAAACGGTTCTTCAAAATAGGCCTATCTATTTTGTGTTACAAAGAAGAATTGGTGTCATTTTGTGGACACAGTGGTGCGTTTTTGGGGGGTCCGGCAGTGAGTCAAGTGTGCATCATGATCATTGAAAAACTGTGCCAAGTGCCCCCGCTACCAGGACACTGACAGTTAACTGGCTATGGTTTATAGCAGGTGATTAACAACTTATTCGTAGAAATTATAAACAAATAAAGCTCATTCGATTAGAGAATAACCACTGCCACCCTCCCTTTCAATCACTGCGACACAAATGACCATTCATATAAATCATAAGACAGATTGTTGACAGTCTATGATCATAAAGAAAAGTTGTGTATTACCAGTTCCTCCATAGTAATGATATTAATTGTGCTTCATCATAAGCCGCAGTCATCAGGATCTAAGCACCAGTGGCCCATGTGGAAGATTATCAATTCAATTGAATTGTATCTTATATGATGTGGTTTTTATAGAAAAGTCCATCTTGAATCTTTACTCAATGTTAGGGTTTGATCATAATATGTGCGACTCATATTCAACATTTTGTATTTAAATTTACATGAATCGCGTGCCATATCAAGATGTCACAAGACAATTTCAAATAAATGTGAAGATATTTGCAGCTCAAAACCTTATTTATCTGAAGCATTTATCATAATGCCCTTTTCATTTTATTTCTAAATGTGTTGCTTTAGGCTATAACCTTCCTTGCACTTTTACACATAAGTGTCTGTTGTATTATTCATACCACAACAATGTCTTTATAGAAATGCTATAATATACTATTGTGAAAAAATTATATAAAATTTGTTTGTTCATTTTAAATGGACAGCATTATATTCAGTCGTGTCTAGCAACTTGAAAAATGTGCTTTATTGGGTTCTAAAAAAGTTATCTATATGCATTTCACAGATTTCTGTGTACATGTATAAAACTATACTGTCAGTAAACCACATTTATACAAATTATCTGGATCACTGCTTTTATTTCCATGCAAACGGTTGGGAACCGATAGAAAAGGGTTAAGCTTAAAATATTCTTTACCCTGAAACATTATTATCACAGCCTTATTCTTTCAGTTGAAATAGCTTAGAATTTGCTGTTAGCCTCCGGAGCATCATACATTCATGAATGACTTATTCTCCATATAGCTTCAAAGTTTGGAAGAGTTTGGACATTTTGCACACAAGTTATAGATATAAAAGTCATAATGGGTCATACCAGGCACACACACACACACACACACACACACACACACAAAATCTCCTACACTGTTTAAAGTCCCTGTGAACTGGAAGTTGCTACCGACTTTTCTCCAGTGTTGTGATGTATTTCCAAGTGAGACGGTATATTAAATAAAGGGCGGGGTTTTACTTTAGAGCAGCCCCTCTTCATCCCTCGCTCATATCAGACTGATGGTTAAAGAAATTCAACTCAAGCCATCAAACTGACGTCATCAGAGAAGGAATGACATTCCAGAGCGGAAGCTAATTTTCAGATTTTGATTAGAGATTACAGGACAAACACTTGCACGGATTAACTTGCACGGATTAATTGTTCACCAGAAGACTAATAATGCGCTAACAACGTAAATTTTAATTTCATGACGACTTTAATAGATCAAAATTCATTTGAAAATTTTTTGTCAACATGTTATAGCTGACGTGTGCAAAGTTTGGTGAAGGTCTGACAAACGGCCCAGGAGGAGTTTGAAAAAGTAGATTTTTTAATGAATTATAATGGCAGATAAAGTTTTTAAATAATCATAAAAATTAAAGCAAGGATTCAGAAGAAATCTGAACTTTGATTCCATCAAAAATGGTCGAGGCATTATTAGATAAAACATAAAGTTGCTTATTATAGTGTGGCAGATTTTCAAGCTGTTCGGTGTTTTAGTTAATCATCACTGTGTATTTAAGTTCCTCCCTTTGTCCTGTTCATTTGTCAGTTGTTGTCTGTGCACTATCAAACTGTTTTGTTTGTCGGCTTGTTATTCTGAGTCCATTATAAATCTTATGTTCTTTTATAATCATCTTTATTCTTCTGTGGATCTAAGCATTACAGAACAACCGACCAAGATGGATTATGCAGCCAAACTGGTTGTGATTGCCTGTGAGAGCAAAGTTTTTTTTAACCTTCTCCCAGAACACAGCCGGACCCTGAGCCCGAATCACCCCCTTCGACCGCGGAGAACTCGTGTGTGCCCCCCGCAGACGGAGAGCTACCCCCCTCCGCGACGAGTCAGCCAGAGCCCGAGGACAAGTGGCCAGGGCGGACCCTCGCCCCGGAAGAGGAGCCCCCAAGTGTGTCTGACTGGGGTGTGAGCCTGCGACATCAGTGGCTGAGGGTATTCAGGTGGAACAAGTTTTTGCTGTGTTGTGCTGCCTGTCTTGGCGAGTATATTGACTCAAACACAATCGATTACTGTATGTCTGCAGTGAACGTAAACAGTTGAAAGAGAATTTAGATGTGTGTCAATATGGTGTGTCAGGTCTTACAGTGACAGCAGACCTTCTGGCTTATGCTGTTAATGTTAATCAAACATATCAATGCATTTTACATTATTCAAATACACAAGTAGTCAATATAATTTCAGCATATGAATGCTTAATTAGGAGTTTATGACAATATAAACACAGACATCAGTTATCATTGTCAGATATTAATTCATTAATTAATTTAGTTGTAAGGTTTATTCTTCAGTAATAAAGTCATTTGTACCTATAAAAATACAGTTTAAAAACTGTTTAATATAATATTATTATTATTATAATTGGGGTCTTCAGTAATTTGTTTTGTAAAGTATTTTTGCATTGCATTATTACTATATTATCATTTGTACAAATATATGAATACAATTTTTGCTGGCTAAAAAAAACATGCAATCAATAACCTGCTTGTTTTTGTACACCAGGGCCCGGTTTTTCAAAAGGTTTAATCCGGATAAAATTGATCCGGATTTAGTAATCCTTTTTTTTTGCGATCCGTGATCACGTAATCCAGCTTACTTTTGAGCCAGTTTTTCAAAGCAACATCGGATTGGATCAATCTGATCCGGATAGGAACTTTTCAGGATCACCAAATCTGGATAACCAGTGCTCAAACAGGATAGGAAATCACAATGTAGAACTATAGATATGTAAAGAGCAACAAGTAGAATAGCCAGTGTGGGGTCAATATACGTTTATTTTTATTTGAAATAAAAACACACACATTTAAAAAAAAGCAAGATGTGCAATTGAGTGTTTAAATGGAGTTCTTAAGAGGCGCTTTGCATGCCTTAACTACCTGAGAGCGGAACCACAGAAAGCATGCAACATAACCCTTGCCTGTATTTTCCTGCACAACATCGCTACTAAGCGCAATGTCCCTCTCTGTGCTGACAATGATGCACCTGAGCCCCTTGGAGACCCTAACCAACCTCCTGCATTCTGCCAGAACGAGCAAACAGGACGTGCAACAAGGGACGCAATAGTTAGACACTATTTCTGCTTTGGATTTGTTTTGGATTTCAAAAATCAGTGATTGCCATTCTTTGCATTTTTTTGGTTATTCTGTAATCATTGCATGCATCACTAATAAATATTCTAAAAACAAAAATATTTTCGATTGTGATGAATATATATATCAATTAGTGACAGAATAAAATGTATTGTTTTTGGTCAATTTTGACAGCTGTTTGGGGGATTATTTTATGAGGCCAAACTCTTTCTACTTTGCTGTAGGCCTATACTGAAAGGCTGAATACGTTAAAGCCTATACCTAATCACTGTAGCCTGACGGATGAACAAATAAAATTAAAACCTTATGAATAAATAGGATATCTTGTAAGATACTGCATGATCCAAATATAGTATTATTTGATACATTTTTAAAGTTTTCATTACATTTTGGGCATGAAATCCACGCTGAATCCACCCTTCTGATGGGATCAGTTTAATCCAGATTTTTTGGATCAAAGTGATCCAAATCCTACAAAAAAGGTCTGAAAAACCCAAACTAAAGGTTTGATCCGGATCAAAACCAAGATTGGATTACGTGATCTAATCCGATTATGTAATCCGTTTTTTCTTTTGAAAAACCCATTTTCAAGATTTGATCCAATCCGTTATCCAAAATCCTAGTGGATTACTTTTGAAAAACCGGGCCCAGGGGCCCGTTCTTCGTACGTCGCTAACTCAGTTAGCTGGATTTGATTGTTGATGATTTGGCTTGATCTTGGATTGTTTGGTTCTTCGACGCTCATCCTGGACTTGCTGTCATAGCAACAGGTGCGCAAGCTTAAACCTGCTCGGGAGCAGAGGCTTATTTCATGTTAACAGGATTAGACTGCGGCTTCATGAGCGGAGCTGATACGGGAAGTCCAGCACAGTGCGATTTTTATTGGCTTCCCCGGAAACATTTCCGTTGTGTTCTGTCCTATTTGCAGCGCGTTTCTGATTTGTTTGTATTGTGAACTTTTGCAGCGCGTTTCTGTATTTGGTTGTGTTGTGAGTATTTGGAGCACATGTGTTGTGAAACTGATGAAGATGTTTTCTTAATTTGCAGGTGTTTTTCTATTTGCATGTGTTTTCTTCAGTTGCAGCGCGTTGAGCTCTCTCGGCCACCGTAATTATGTGAACAGAAAGGGGGTTCACAATGTAAATGTGTAAATGATTCTTAATATTCCAGATTAGTAATATTATATCAAATAAAAAAAAAGGCAGTTGACTCAAATCTTCCATATCACAAATGTGAAAGCAAAATGGCCAGGGTCTGTGCATGACTTAAGAATTTTCAGAGATTCACATTTATGCACATTATTTTAAAGTGGTAAGGAAAGTTCCAAAATTAAATATCAAGCTCACTGTATTACATACACTTATGCTGATCCTAACAGAACTGCATTTTTTCATAGGTGATTATGACATGTTCCTGCCTGTAGACAGGTGTTTTATGACCCCATTCCCTGACCCAAACCAGTGCAGCTCTAGCCAGGACAAGGGCACACAATGAAATGAACTTTGGCTAACTAAAGGGAAGATTTCAGTGTCGGAAAAGTCTGAGGGTTGCACACCTGACAGGGCCTGTGACATTGTTGCATGTGCCATATTACACAACATTGCCAAAAAAAAAAAAAAAAAAAAAAAAACCACTTTTCATTAAATGTTTAATAAAAGACAAATATGCTTAGTTCCTTGAGTTTTATTTCAATTGTTCTTTGTAAAGAAAAGCCAGTGGTCAAGTGCCTGCAACAAGAGATATTAGACATGCCTCATGCAACAAATAAAAAGGAAAAGTTGGCTATACACTACCCACCTGTAGGCCTATGTCTCCTCTGTCTGCGCCACCACCATGGATAAGACACATGCCTTTGGTGTGAGAGACCCGGGCTCGAATCCACTGTGAGACACCAATGTGTCCCTGAGCAAGACACTTAACCCCTAGTTGCTCCAGAGGCGTGCGACCTCTGACATATATAGCAATTGTAAGTCGCTTTGGATAAAAGCGTCAGCTAAATGAATAAATGTAAAATGTAAATGTCTGTGCAGACTCTTCTGTTGGCCTTTCTGTAGATGTGGAATCCTGCAACTTATATTGCAGCCATAAAGAATACAAGTATAAATTAAGTAAAGTTATTTATGCACTTGCAGGTAGGCTAGTTCCTCCATATGACAGTTATCTGTCATATGGATCTGTCATATAAATCATATTTCATATGTTACAAAAACAGCATTTTTCCACCTTAGAAACATTGCTAAGCTACGTAATATGCTATCAGTTTCTGATGCAGAAAAGTTAGTTCATGCATTCATGACCTCGAGACTGGATTACTGTAATGCTTTACTAGCTGGTTGTCCTGCATCCTCAATAAACAAGCTACAGTTAGTCCAAAATGCCGCCGCTAGAGTTCTTACTAGATCAAGAAAATATGATCATATAACACCGATTTTATCATCACTGCATTGGTTACCTATAAAGTTCCGTATTAATTACAAGGTATTGCTACTGACCTATAAAGCCCTAAACGGCTTAGCTCCAGTCTATTTAACGGATCTTTTATCACCCTATAATCCATCGCGCTCTTTAAGATCACTAAATTCAAGGCTTTTGGTCATACCTAGGATATCCAGAACCACCAAAGGAGGGAGAGCATTCTCACATTTGGCTCCAAAACTCTGGAATAGTCTTCCTGATACTGTTCGTTGCTCAGACTCGCTCTCCCAGTTTAAAACTAGATTAAAGTCGCATCTCTTCAGCCAGGCATTCATATAATCCTACAGTTCAAACTACAATCCGGCCTCTAGCTCATAAATGCCAGAGGAGAACTGGCCCCCGACTGAGCCTGGGTTCTCCCAAGGTTTTTTTTTCTCCATTAGGTCACCTGATGGAGTTTTAGGACACCATTAGGTCACTTGATGAAGTTTTTCGGTTCCTTGCCACTGTTGCCTTTGGCTTGCTCAGTTGGGGATATTTTGGGGATATTTAATTTAATTTTATCAATCAATAAATTCCTCTTGAAACAAACTTTGTTGTATTATTTTAATTTAATACTGTGAAGCTGCTTTGATACAATCTGTATTGTGAAAAGCGCTATACAAATAAACTTGACTTTACTTGACTTATCTGAGAGGGTGTATTCACTGTCCAATGCAATGGAAACAAATGGACATTACAAAGTCTTATACTTTCTTTCCTTTGGAAAGTTAGAAAATGTCCACTTACTGCACATATTTCAGCCACCACTTTCTTGGGAACAGATACAAGACTAGTGTTGGTGTATTATGTAAAAGTGCACAAAAGAGGAAAACACAATGTCATTACAATGAATTACACTCTGGAAAAATGTGATCAATAACTCATGGCAAAATATTTGTACATTAACATAAGTTTATCAGTTTTCACTTTCACAAGTCAAAGCAATTCATCATTACTCAAGATTTAACAGTTGAAATGACTATACGGCCTTAATTTAATGCAGCACAAATTATTTTATAGTGTACGCTGTAGGCTACTAAGATCTTTTCTTCTTTTTTTCCCCAGCCTTTTTCTTGATTGCTTTTATAAACAGACAACCATTTATTTAACAGTGCCTTTTATAAAAGAGACTATAACTAAAAATTACCATTATGTAGAATATTTTTGTACTTCACTTTTATTTGTTCCTATGTTCTAGTGTGGTGACTCTGACATTACAATGAACAAAGTAATTATGCAATTATTAAAATACAAAAATATAGGCTAATAAGTGATAAAAACATCTAACATGGCCACTTCTAACGGATTTGTCTGCTACTTTTTGCTAGCCCTCTCTCCTGGCTTTTGCAGACTTTGAGGTGTTCCCTGGCGTTTTGATTAAACATTAAAATTCCGAATAAACTTCGACTATTAGTTCTTGCTCTGCTCTTTGGCCACGCTGAACAGCCAATAGCAGCGTTGCTGATCAATGTTTCAACTATCGATGCATATCCCCTTTTAAACCAGCGCATGAACGCGCAATTATCTCAGATAACTCAATCCAGCTATACTAATATCCGGCAGGTGTGTTCAAAGAACCTAATTAGCCAAATCATGATTAGCACGATGATATCATCTTGGATGTGTAATTTGATCTCGAATGTTTTAAGCAACGTACGAAGTACGGGCCCCAGATTAGTAATATATCAAATAATACAAAAAGTTATGTAATCAAAAAGTATGCAGTTGACTGGTTAAAAATATCTTAGATGGTGTGTGACTCCATCACAAATGTGGAAGCAAAATGGCCTGGGGCCCGTTCTTCGTATGTTGTTTAAAACATCCGAGATCAAATTACACATCCAAGATGATATCATCGTGCTAATCATGATCTGGCTGCATTGGGTCTTAAAGCTACACTGTGTGATATTTTCCCCCATCTAGCGGTGAAATTGTATATGACTACCCAGTGAATATTAGTTTCTGTTCCTTTCAATTTCGAGGGCGTTTTAACTCCTACGGTGGCCGTATTATTCCAAGATTAACATGGCTTCCAGTTCGACTTCGTCCAATTGCGCCTTTAAAACTATCACCTGTGATCCGTCGCAGCACAGATTTATGTTACAAGGTAAACAATACTTTTTCACCATTGACGTGAGGAAAAGTAACGCAAGTTATACTAGAGGTCGTTTTGGCGTTATGCACAACCATGCTATGGTTAGACAAGCAACTATAAAACTTCGAATTTACACAAATAGGCTGAATTACCTCTCGAGAGGAAAGCAGGCAACTTCGGCGTCCGTTTTAAAATCTTTGCTCCTCTTGAGCTCTTTCCATCTGGGAAAAGTTACTCCAATATTGACTTTGGTCTTGCTGATTTGCCTGTCGCGTTGACGTTTTAATTCTCTCTTTCGCTTCCTTGGCGACTCTGCTACATGTCCTCGAGAATAGGCATGATCCTCCATCAGCAATCTTTCAAATCTGCCGGCAGTCACGAGTAATCTCCCCCTCGCATTCGTCTCTGTGTCACTGAGTGTAAAGCGTGAAAGGCGAAGCTTGAATTTACAGGAATGTCCCTCTTTGGCTAATGTAGTTTCAAGATGGAGGGGCAACATGGCGACCGGCATTCGAACCCCTCACCCGTATGTACTTTCAATGGCAGATTATAAACTTACGAGAATACTTTATTACTTGAAAGAAGTAAATATACATTAATGAGCACATATATTTTTGAAAGAACTAAGTGTTTTTTGCTAAAAAAA
Source organism: Leuciscus idus (assembly GCA_021554675.1). NCBI lineage: Eukaryota > Metazoa > Chordata > Actinopteri > Cypriniformes > Leuciscidae > Leuciscus > Leuciscus idus. The sequence continues at coordinate 6,755,504 of CM038635.1, forward strand.
ATTACACAGTGTAGCTTTAAGTGGCTTGGAAATGCCACAAAAAAAAAACTAAAACTGTTTTTTAAAACCTAGCGCCAGGTAAACTCCGAATGACACGACAGACAGCACTTTCCATCAAGTTCTCCGCATCTCCAATAGTGTAAAGGAAAGAGCCACTCGCAAATAATCTTAGGGCAATGCAAACAGTTTGTGCTGTAGTTAAAGCCCGACTCCGACAAGTCGAAAATAAATGTGCGTTTCCAACAAATTAATAATGTAAACGACAATCTCACGAGTCACGAGAAAAAAAAAAAAAAATCTCAGAAAGTGCACTATCGCGCTGCGCTGGACTTCCCGTATCAGCTCCGCTCATGAAGCCGCAGTCTAATCCTGTTAACATGAAATAAGCCTCTGCTCCCGAGCAGGTTTAAGCTTGCGCACCTGTTGCTATGACAGCAAGTCCAGGATGAGCGTCGAAGAACCAAACAATCCAAGATCATGCCAAATCATCAACAATCAAATCCAGCTAACTGAGTTAGCGACGTACGAAGAACGGGCCCCTGGTTCTGTGCATGACTCCATGATTTTCAGAGAGTCACATTTATGCACATTATTTGAACGTGGTAAGGAAAAAATTTTATGTCAAGCTCACTGTATTACATACATTTATTCTGAGCCTAACAAAACTGCATTTTTCCAGGTGCTTACGACAGGATCCTGCTTGGTGACAGCGGCTATGCCTGCAGGCAGTATTTCATGACGCCATTCCCTGACCCAAACCAGTTTCAATGCAGCTCTAGCCAGGACAAAGGCACGCATTGAAATGACCTTTGGGCAACTAAAGGAAAGATTTCAGTGTCTGAAGGGTTCGAGGGTTGCACCTGACAGGCCCTGTGACATTATTGTTGCATGTGCCATACTCCACAATATTGCCACCATCAGAAAGGAGAGGACCCCTGTGGTGGCGGAGCAGCCTGATGATGACCTCCAGCCAGTCCTTTTGAAGCAACTCAATCTCTAGTGCCAGTTTTTTCTTCTTTTTCTCAGGTCAAAATACTCAATTTTCTGTTGTAGATTCCGTTTATATAGGGTACGAATATCCCCCTGTGCCATGTTTGGATAAAAAAAGAAGAAGAGAACTGTCAACACAAGCCTCATGCAACAAAAATAAAAAGTAAAAGTAGGCTACTACACTGCCCACCTCTGTATCACTTTGTGCAGTAGGCCTTTCTGTAGGTCCTATAAATTAAGTAAAGTTATTTATGCACTTACAAGTACTTCCTCCAAAGGACAGTCATCTGAGAGGGTTTCTTCACTGTCCTGTGCAAAGGAAACAAATGGGCATTACAAAGTGTTGCACTTTCTTCCCTTTTATGTAAAGTTAGAAAAAGTCCACTTACTGCACATATTTCAGCCACCACTTTCTTGGGAACAGGTACAAGTGTTGGTGTATTGTGTAAAACTGCACAAAAGAGGAAACACAATGGCATTACAATGAACTACACTATATGAACAAATGTGATCAATAACTCATGGCAAAATATTCTTACATTAAGTTAAGCAGTTTTCACCTTCACAAGTCAAAGCAATTGATCACTACTCAATATTTAACAGTTGAAATTACTGTACCAGCCATTTGGATTATATAGATAGGCCTACTTAATTTAATGCAGCAAAAAATTATTTGACAGTGTAGCAAGATAATTTAAAGCTCATTTACCAGTAATGAAGGAGTTGCTGCTACTGGTCCCTGGCTGTTGGTCTGAGGAAGAGCTGCCCCCAGGGATGCCCTCCACAATGGGTCGGTTCACATTTAACCCCAGGGCCAGCTCTCCTGCTGGGGTATAATGTGGGGGAGCAGGACCACCACCTGTTTTTTTCAGCTCAGCCTTTTTCTTGGTTGCTGTTATAAACAGACAAACACATCATTTAACAGTGTTTTTCTTTTCTAAAAGAGACAAAGAACAGTAGAAGTAGAAAAGATTACCATTTTGAAGAATATTCTTGTACTTCACTTTTACTTGTTCCCATATTCTAGTGGGTCCTGAGGTGGCTCTGACATTAAGCAATTATGAAATTATTAAAATACAAGAATATATACTGTATATATAAGTGGTAGAGGAACCATAACATGGTGAACACTTACACATTTAATTTGTCTGCTACTTTTTGCCAGCCCCTCTCTCCTGGCTTTTGCACACTTTGAGGTGTTCCCTGGCGTTTTAATTAAGGTTTCATATTCTGCATAACCTTCAAGCAATAACTCTTGCTCTGCTGTGGAGAAAAACTGAGCGCGCTCTTTGGCCATGGTGAGCAGCCAATAGCAGCGTTGCTGATCAATGTTTCTACTATGCATATCCCCTTTTAAACCAGCGCATGAACGCGCAATTATCTCAGATATCTCAATCCAGCTATACTAATCATATCCAGCAGGTGTGTTCGAACTTCGAAGAACCTAATTAGCCAGATCATGATTAGGCCGATGATAACATCTTGGATGTCTCATTTGATCTCGGACGTTTTAAGCAACGTACGAAGAACGAGCCCCAGAAAGCAGTTTTATATGTTATTAATGTTCAAAAACACTAAAGCTCTATAGCCTTTTGAACTGATAATATATTTATTAAAGTGTTAGTTTCATAGTTTCAGCTCTACAAACATTGAACATAACAACACAAATAGACAGTTTAAAAATAACACACACACACACACACACACACACACACACACACACACACACACACACACACACACACACACACACACACCTTATCTCATATCTTATGCCAGTAAACATTTTTACAGATGGTTTTTGGGACTTCTCTTTCAGTCTAACAGTAAGAGGAAATTATTTGGTGGTCAGTTGTCTTTTTTTGACACTAGTTTGTTGCTGTAACCTATTTTGTCAAACGATTCAAGATGGACTGCTGTAAAAAACCCATTATATTTCAAAATATACATTTCAGTTGAATCACCTAATCGTCCACATGAGCCATTGCTGCTTTTATTGCTGCAATTATTGCTGCTTGTGGCTATTTTTTATTTGTGCATTTTTTTGTAACATATTGCATGTTCTTAATCTTTGAAACGGACACTTAAGCATTAAAATGAGTGACACAGTTTTCTGTCACAGCTGCCAGGCATGAAAATTCAGTGTTGGATGTTTTTCCCTGTTACCTTAGCAACCCTTTTATCTCTCAATAGCAGATTGTTTACTGCTGAAGCATTTAGATTTGTGAAATCGGGAGTGAATCACACACAGGCTCCGTTTCACACCAGATGAAACAGAGCATTGACTCCTTTACTGTAAGGTCACAGAAGTTCAGTCATATCTTCACCCCCAATGGCTCTGTGCTCTCGAAACTGCACCTGATGATTAGATTTGTTTTGTTTATATTTAAGGTTGACCTATTGTGCCCTTTTACCAAGTCTTGGTTTTGTTTTTGGGCTCAACTAGAACAGGTTTTCATGCTTGAATGTTAAAAAAGCACATTATTTTTCCTCTCTTTTTCCACATAATCTCCATAATTCATTTCCTTCTCTCTGGGCCTCGAGTTTTTTCACGTAGTGTAATAGCGTAGCGCGTCTGTGTTATATGTCACACGTAGGCTCACTATTGGCCGACGCTGGTCATGTGTGTGATGCGTGTGATGCACAACACAGAAGCGCTGCGATATTACACTACGTGAAAAAACTCGAGGCCCAGAGAGAAGGAAATGAATAGTGGAATAAAGTCGTTATTTTAGTTTTTTTTGCGCACAAAAAGTATTCTCGTCGCTTTATAAACTCAAGATTGAGCCACTGGAGTCACTTGGACTATATTAACGATGTCTTTAATACATTTTCTGGGCCAGCAAGTTATAGTGTCTTAGAAGCCTATGGAGGAGTGAGACAGCACTCAGATTTAATCAAAAATATCTTAATTTGTGTTCCGAAGATGAACGAAGGTCTTACGGGGTTGGAACAACATGAGGGTGAGTAATTACTGACAGAATTTTCATTTTTGGGTGAACTAACCCTTTAAAACCATTAAGATTAAAAACGAGGATAATTAAAACAGTTATAAATAGAATTAAAAGAAATATAATATATATGATATATGGATATGATGCATGGATAAGATAAAGTAGCTACAATCAGTCGGACATACAGTGGCACAGTGCTCATTCAGTAAATGCACGGTTAAACAGATGTGTTTTGAATGTGACTGTTGGAGCACATCTGGGGCCATATTCACAAAACATCTTAAGGCTCAAAGTAGCTAACTTGCTGATTTAGGATAAACTCTTAAAATTAATGTCAGTGTCAGTCCTAATTTTAGGACTCCTACATGTTTGCCTTAAGAGAATTTCACAAAGCAGTTTAGCGCTAAAACCAGCTCCTAAATCTGTGAATAGTGGTAGAAAAGGTGTTGTCAAGTCAAAAACAATCCTAAAATGGTTGTTGATGGCAATCTGCCTCAGCAATCCGACCAAAGACACTGTATATACCATTGAGGCAGTAGGCGATAGAGCCGGTGCTGAGCCTTCTCCCCTTATAAATGCAAAAAAATATATATATATATTTGTAGATTTTAATCTGCAATGACATAACATAAAAGTAAATTTAGGTACAGGCATTATGCAGTGAATGATTTAGAATAAAACATTGCAGTCAAGTTGAAAATAATGTCTTATTGTCTGCACTGGGTAAAAGTTGGTCAGCATTGTGAATTCTTTTATTCTCCTAAAAGCACTATTACTGCTAATTAGGATAATTCACTATAGTGGTAAGATTAAGGGCCCTATCATACACCCGGTGCAGTGTTTTTTCAGCCCGACACAGTTATCATTTTCACGTCCTGCGCCATGTTGTTTAAATAGCAAATGCATTTGTGCGTCCATGGGCTGGTCTGAAAACCACCGTAGCTTTTAAAGGGAATGGGAGATGAGACTATGATTGGTTTATTTCACGTTGCGCCCAAAACACAACCATTACTCATTAAGAGAATAGGGACAAGGACAACCCTTTAAGACCATGCGCCGCCGACCATTTTTCCTATCGTTAAACTAGTAAAAGTGGATTCGGACGCACTAAGAGCACTTGCACCGCGCGCTTTAGACCATGCGCTTAGATCATTAAAAAAGGGCCCATAATGTTTTGTGAATACGGCCCCTGGTCTCTTTGGGAAGCTGGTTCCAGCTTCAGCATAATAGCTAAAAGCAGACTCACCTTGCTTTGAGTAAACCCTTGGTATTTCTAACTGACTTGATCCTGAAGATCTGAGTAATCTCATATTGAAGTATCAGCATGAACTCTCTTGTAATTATGGTCATCCCTCTGTATGACAAAATGGAAAGAAAGAAAGAAACTTATAAAGAAGGAAAACAGTACAAAAACCCTTGAAAGCTAAGCGTATAGATAATTTATAGATTTTGTTTGTGATGTTTGCTAAGGTAGTCAAGTCAAGTCACCTTTATTTATATAGCGCTTTTTACAATACAGAGTGTTTCAAAGCAGCTTTACAGAGATAACAAGAAAATAAGTTTGTTTCTAGAAGAAAATAGCGTTACAGTCCATCTTAAGTAAGTTCAGTGATGGTTCATTTTTGTTGTAAAAAAGATATTAATTTAGTTAATTTATATATATATCCACTCTGGAGAAAACAGTGATGTCATCGTCCAGCTCAGTTCAGTTCTCATATAATGGTGTCAATGCAGGCAGAGCAATAAGACTGTTGAATATTAAATGGTAACCATCACTATTACTATTACACAGGGTTAGAAGTAGTCCATACAAATAATAATAATGTAGTGAAGTTTGTGTTAGCAAACATCAGTGATTACAATACCGTCATATACTGTATATTATACAATAACTTAATATAGAAGCTACATGCACAGATAGATGTGATTAGATCCGACCATTCTGCCTCAGTGTTATGAAGATCTCTTAGTCAGGTCGTGAACTGGTTATAATTATGTGAAATGCCCATTTCCCTGATCCTATTTCCTCATTGCTGTGTCCTCGAGGGTCCTGGGCATCTGTGTGATTCTCAGTCTGATGAATGATGTTCCCTCGGTGCCTCGGGCTCTGAGAACGAAGTCCAAATCTGAGATGAAATCTTCCTCCCTCATTTCCTTCACTTTCCTCTTCTATTTGTCCTGTTTAGCCGTGCGTTTGTAGTGACAGATCACTATTTTATTATCATCTCGATCTCATGAGAAAATGTATGTTGTACAGTGTGTGATTTGTACTATTTTTGAAAAAAGAAAAACATAAAGGTCCACTCCTAAACATAACCGTCAGGGGGGCGTAAGAATAATTCGTCCAATTCGTCAAAACATAAAATAGCTACATGTGAGTGTGTCGTCTAGGTTCGGGTTGTAGCAAAGATATTTAATTTTGGATTAAATGTAGAGTCTCATTAGTTGGCAACCATAAATATTCACTGGACTGTCATCTTGCTGACAATTCTGGAATTTTGGTTATTTTTTGCTGTGTATAAACACACAATATGCTTCAAATGGCTATTCATGTAAATATCCACTATATATATATCCACTATACTATAATAACAACAAGACAATATGATGTATCTGTTGTTGTGGGAAAAAACTAATTGAGAATAGCAGTCAGAGCATCAGTCGTTTCCCTCCACCATGTTTAAAGTTAATGGCACACCCAACTCGGGTATCAAAAGAATCTCTGAGTTTCCCACTAGCAAATATGATTTGAGAGGGCGTTCATGTACAATTTCCAACTAGGAAACTCGATAAGTTTAGCAGCATAAGTTAGCATTTGCGTAAACAGAATAGAGCGCTGCAGTTTATGATTCTCAAACATTTTGTTAAAAAAAACCTTCATTGTGAAGCCTAAAACAATTGTAGGCTGTAAATGAACTACACCACATTCAAATGACTTCAACGTCACCACCAATAAGTAAACTCTGTAGTCCCATTTAGATACTTGTCAGCAACGGCCTTTTTCAAGACAAGTTTGCTTTTGATAAATTACAAGAGTGTATTACTGATGTATATCATGTTGTAGAATAGAACATGAAAATATCTTGAGGTTGTGTTCAGCACAGACCTTATTTCAGGCATTTAACAACCACAATTTTTTTTTTAAACCCACTGACTTCAGGAAATGCTAAAATGCAACTCATTTCTGGGTTTTAGCCAACAAAAACACATCATCCCTGCAATTTGTAACTTTGTCCAATACCATTACTTTCAATTTTGGTACTTGCCGATATCGATACCTGTATTTGCACTGCATTTGTAATTTCTTTTATTTATTGGGTAGAAAAACCAAAAGAATATGAATCATAGTAGTTCGCTTAATTTGCTTAGTAAATATTTCCTTCCGTTATTTTCATGCTTAAGCATATTAAAATGTATTGCATGCGTTTCTGTTACTTTAGCTGTTCATTCTATTGCTCTATCATATTTTATCTATCATTTCATTGCACAGCTCATATTTAGAGCTGCTCCAGCAGGAATATCACAATTCTCTATTACAATTTTGATACTACAGTAAAAACTCCAGCCTAATTACTGTAAATTTAAAACATAATAAAAGACAAGTAAGCAGTCTGTAATAAAATAAGAACAAATAATCAAATTACAAATAGCACAAATAAACACAATAAACAACAACAACAAAAAAGGCTACAAATGAAATTAACTGTTTTTAGAGTTTTTCAGGTAGGTCTACAGGTCTAACAGTATAGTTGCCAGCTACATAATTTGAATAAAGTAATCAAATGTTAAATAATCGTGCATTGTAATGCTTAGATCCACAAAAGACGAAGATGATTATAAAAGAACATAAGATTTATTATGAACTCGAATAACAAGCCAACATATGAAACAGTGTGTGTGCTAGTGCACAGACAACAACCGACAATGAACTGAGGGACCAAAGGAACTTAAAGGGATATTTCACCGCTGGAAAGATGAATGTGTATTTAAATTGGGTCCTTTATGTAGTAAAAATGTGAAAAAATATTTTAGAAGTTGGTGCCTTCTAGACTGAGAAAAGCCAGAAAATGTATTTTTGGCTCATGTGGATGAAAGACAACAACTCCCAGAATGCACTTGCTTTGCTGCCCTATGAGAACACTCCCAAGCCACGCCTACCGGTTACAGAGGGCAGTATCGGAAGAAATTATATTTTTGCGTCATCGGAGGTTTTTTTCCAGACACACAATACAGAAATCTCTCGTCTCAGGGGGAAATGAGGGAGGGAAGCTCGGTCATTCGGAAATACTACCGGGTTTCTATGATACAAAGCTTAATGCTAATCGGTGAAGTATCAATTTAAGTAGTGGTACAAACAAGGTTAATAAGGAGACACAGCTGAACTAGGACTAATCATATCAGTAACCATGGCAACTCATAAGTGGCGGGAAACTAGACAAAGGAAACACATGTGACTGAATGAAAACTATAAGCAAACTGAACATGACTGTGATGTGCATATACATCACTGTATAATTAAAATATAGATAAATCTTTATAAAGTTACAAAAGAAATTCAGTCAATAGCTGTGAGTGATTACTTTGTCTTTTGTATTTTGATTAAAAAAATCGAATTAAAAGTTATTTAACAGTAATAAAAACACAGCAGCAGGTTTATTAGGCTGCTGTCCCTTTAAGACCGAATGCGTGGATCCAACATAGCCCTACTGTACATGCGTTTTCTTTGTTTACGTTCATTAAGATATTATCGAATATGTTTACCAGGATACTCGCCAAGATGGACGTTTTCACATAATTTTGTGTGAATTTGTCCGTTCAAGCGCAAGACGTGAAAGAGAATTCAATTCAATTCACGTACTGTCTGAGGCAGCTTTCAGGGCGCGCTTTGGATGTTTGCGTTCATGAAACTTCTTGACCTGCAAATGTCCTATAATAATGTAGGAAACCATTTGTTATACATAAATCACATAACAGTTAATGTTTTACTTACTTAGTTTTAATCTAAATGATGCATGTGTGCTGAGTGAACATTAGCAATCAAGAGCATTCAACAGCCTCTCTCTCTCTCTCTCTCTCTCTCTCTCTCTCTCTCTCTCTCATTATTTTCTTTGTCTGGACACAAACACTGTTCAATCGCTGCATGGTAGGTCTATCGTATTGGTTGTTGGTATCTGAGCATTTTTTTGAGTACGAGTACATGAGCGCGGGCCGATACCCCACTAGTTGTAACCAGTATTTCGAGGACTGTAGTGTAAATTACATTATACAGGCATGCATCCACTCACACTTTAAACACACTTCCTCCACTCTGACTAAATTTTACATGTGCTAATGCTACAGACAGATAAGGGGCTACACTCTTGTACAAGTTCAAAAAACATGCTGCACTTGGTGGGACCCCAGTGTATTTTATTGAAGGTCAAAAACACCCAGAAACCATCCAGCAACATTCTAGCTGCATAATAATGTGCTAAAAAAAAACACTCTGAACACCTTAGCAACCTCAAAGCTATGCCCTAGCAACCAACACTTTGGTGACCTGTGTGCTGGTAGCAGTAAATAAGTAAAAAGTAAAAAATATATATATAAAAAAAAAATGTAGTTGCATTATAATTACTACTTTTATCAGAATGCTGCTTGCTAAATTGCACTGCAGTCTTAAAAACCCCAAGTGTTTTCTTTTTAAAGCATCTAATTGCATTTTCACAATACTGAATTTTGACTCTAATTTCGGCTCCATTATTTGTAAATTATTCATTTGTTTTCATATCTCTTGTTCTCAGAATAATATATTCCTTCCTTTGCATTTTGAATTTAAGTTTCTTCATCTGTAGTTTTGTTTTCCTAGTTTGCTTAATCTTTCTACTCTGGTTTAACATGCCGTGTTGGACGAAGTACACAAATCAAGTATTGCTCAAGTAAAATTATTAGTACTCATTTTATTAGAGTAGAAGTACAAAAGTTATTGATATTTAATGTACTTGAGGATTAAAAGCATAAAAAGTACTGATTGGTGCGTTAAAAATGCGTTAAAGGTTAGTTCAAATTCTGTCATTAGAGATCATAAAACTAATCCATATGAATTGGTTTAGTGGTTGAATGGTTAGTCCAAATTTTCTGAAGAGACTCGATCGCCTTATATGATGAACAGATTCAATTTAGTCTTTTATTCACATATAAACAGCGAACACAAACCGAACCTGCTTGACACACGAGAACAAACCTCTTGCTGAAGCTCAAACGTGCTGCGTGACATGGGAATAAACCTCTCAGTTCATATGGATTAGTTTTACGATCTCTTTATGAACTGTTTGAAGCATTAAAGTGGTAGTTGCGTAGCTGTCAATGGAGGGACAGAAATCTCTCAGATTTCATCAAAAATATTTTCATTTGTGTTTCGAAGATGCACACATACAAACATACTAGTTTTATATCATTTGAAACTGTTACAGGAGTGGGGAAGATAGATACATGAATATTAATTTGTATTATTAAATGTAGTGGAGTAAAAAGTACAATATTGTGCTTTGGAATGTTGTGAATTAAAAGTTTCCCAAAATAAAAGTACTCTAATAAAGGAAAAAATGCTTTAAAAAAATGTACTAAAAGAAGTAAAATACTTCCTACTGTCCACCACTGTTAACATGGTTGTGGAGTCATTTTAAAGATCTCAGAGGAGTTTCAGATTGTTAAGAACTATTTCTGGTCCTTTTGCTCATTGATCTGACTGAGAAGGACTAAAAACGGACAGAACAGAGAGAGTATTTGTATCCTGCTGAGCATTACCTTTATAATAGCTGTATCACACAGCTATCTGGAATACTTCATTATTGTCTTTGCTTAACAATCGCAGATTTTAGAAACAAAGAACATTTATTGCAGTGGAAAAGTCAGCAGTTAAGGTTACATATTATATCTAATCCAAGCCCTGAGATTTTTAAAAGCATCATCCAACACAAAATATGTAAGAAGAACTGCGAAAAACATGCCCTGTGCAGTGCAGCCGCCCAACAGGAGCTTGATGTGTGATCAGTGTTTTTGATGTTTTCCATCACTGTTCCTGTGGATTATCATGCTGACAGCTCTGTCACTCCCCTGTGTGCATCAGTCTCATCTCTCTGCTCTTTCCCCTTCCTGTGTCTCATTCATTAATATTACTAATTAGCGTCCGCATCATTTGGGATTCTCAAGGGAATTGGTCCTGCGCTGCATATTGCCTGTCTCAACCTCAGAGTCTAGCCATTTTATTCAGTCAACACCATCCATTAAAGGTCAGGAATGTAATTTATTCAGTGTTAAGATCATTTCTCATAGCCCTTATTAACATGGTTGGTTGATTATGATTTCACTTTTTTAACTTTAGTTAGTGTGTAATGTTGCTGTTTGAGCATAAACAACATCTGCAAAGTTACAATGCTCAAAGTTCAAAGCAAAGGGAGATATTTGCTTTTAAAGAAATCACTTTTTAAGGACTACAACAAACGGCTGGTAGGGACTACACAACATTTCTCCCGGGTTAGTGACATCACCATCCCTAGAATTTACATAATACATACATAGAATTTACATAGTTACCCCGGAACACGATTTATAGATTATCAAGATAGAATATGCCAATCAATGACTAGAAGATACACTACACTCACTACACATTAGCTACATAAATTCATCAACAAACCATTCAGAAGTGTTGTCTACATGTTGTCACCTCTTCTTGAGTCTCTCCATCATTGTCTGAATCCGGTTTGAACATAAAAGGCTAAAAGTTTTTGAAAATGTTTGTGCATGTGCAGAGTGCAAGCTGTTGAAGCTCCGCCCCCTGTGCCGGGAGCAGCAGCTCATTTGCTCAGGGACAGACACAAAACGGTGCGTTTTTGCTCACCCTCAAAAAGTGACAACTTTAATATGCTATATAAAAATATCTGTGGGGTATTTTGAGCTAAAACTAAAAAAGGCATTATACCACCCCTTTAAGGTAAACATGACTTGATTCATCAAATTGACAGATTTGTGTAAACTTGAATTACAGGTAAAGGAGATGCATACCAGAATGGAAGGATTCGTGATGTCAAACAGAAGAAACGTTGTTTCTATATAATCGGCACAATAAAACCAAGAATGTTGCTGAAGTAAATTTGACTCTGTGGTGCTTTCAGAACTATGTAGTTTGATGTCAGCTTTTTGTTTAAACAAAATACAAAATAGTTGTGCACATTCAAAATACTAAAATTGGGCTTAGGTTCAGGACAAAAAAAAAAAAGAAAAAAAAAAAGATTGTGGTTTATGAACATCTCATTATTCACTTACACATTCTGAGTCAAAATCAAAACCTGTTGAAAACATTCTGAAAGTAAACACACACACACACCAAAAAAAATCATGAACAGAACTTGGCACAAGTGTAACAAATCAAAAAATATTTGTAGCAAATTAGCTCAAAGGGGAAATATTATTAATAAATAAATCACTTTTTATGATTAATTATGAATATTTGGATCAGTTAATTGGATTAACTTGATGTAGCTAAATTAATATTACAATCAATTAATCAGTTCGTCCAGCAAACACTTTTGATTACTCATTGATTCTAAGAAAAGGGTATTTTTCATGGCCACAGAAAAACAATTCTTTCTTAGCATGTCCAGAGTGTGTCACAAGATCAGAAATCGTTAAACTGACTTTGTTGCAAGCAGAGAATCAGAACCAATCAGAAGTTGTATTAACTAAATCACAAACACAACTAATCTAAACACACAATCATACATACATGGGTAAAATAGTAAGTGACAGAATGAAACTGGAAATAAAACAGGGAAATGAAACTATGGAAAAAAAAATTTTTCTATGAAAAGAACCATCAGCTTTCTTCTTTCAAAGAAGTCAGCACTTGTCTGACTCTCATCTACCACTTATTATTAAACCTCTGTTTAAAATATGCGATACTTGTATCTCCTTTAAGTGTGTGACGTCTTTGAAGAAGACCTCATTGGTTCCGTGAGTCGATGGTTGGAGCAAAGCTGAAAAAATACAATTGAAAAACTTCAATTTCTACTATAAAGCAACTCTCCAGTCCAGCGTGTTTATGTTTTTACTTGCATCTGACCTCGACGTACTGAACGGAAGAAATGAACCGGAGAAGATTTTCACATTAAAGAAGGCAGAGCCTCAGAGCCGAACCTACATATTAGCCACTAGTTTCGTTTTATTTCACACGTCATCATTGTATCATTTAAACACAATTTCAGAAGAAACAACGGTCATATGTATAGGTCGCGTGAAATGGGGAACCCCAAAGAAGCTACTAAAAGCTTTTAGGAGGGGGCCCGATAACATAACATACAACATATAATATACAAACCAAAAAACTCAATATAGGGGAGACCGGGGATGGTTGTAACAATTTTGACCTTTCTGTCTATATCTTGTAGTACTTTGAAGTCAGTGTGTTTAAAATGTGATCCAAACTAGTTACAAGTGTCTGCTATTAAATGACATCGCTATTATCTTTGCAACACAAACACAAAATGCATGGTTTAGTTTCAAACACGAGGAGTGAAATGTTACAATTCACCCCATAGTCTGGGTTAGTTGTAACATACCCTGGGGTGAGATGTAACATTATGATATCCACCGGAGTGATATGTAACATAATGAAATAAGGATTTTCAGCTATCCTGAATTTTCCAGCTATCCATGTTTTCACTGGTATACGGTAGGGGGCGCTATGACACATCTTCTAGTACAGATTCTCCGGATCAAAACACAGGAGAAGAAGAAGTTGAAACAAGTGATAGAAGATTGCTCACTCAAATGCAAAATAATGTAATATCAAACATTAAACAGCTTGTAAATCAAAACTGCTTAATGTTTCCAAATGAAATGAAGCGTAGGCCTAACCCATGAAGAGAAAACGACTGTGAAGCTTTGGGGGTGTTGGACTCGATCTACTCCATCTGTGTTTTGATCATCGTTCTGGATCTGATCAAGGCGTAGTCTTTGACAAAAATGTGATTTTCTCAACTATTTTGTTTAAAATGTTGCCTTTATGAAACTTACTGACATTCAAGTGTTGATAAAAAAGGATGCATGAAGCTAATAAAATGTTTTTAAAATTAAAGTAGAGTTAAAGGTATTTTTCAAGTATAAAAAAATAACATTTGAACATAGTAGTATAGGCCTACTGCAACTGCAAAAAAATTATATAAATAGTAAGCTATAAGTATAATGTTAAGTTCACTTAAAGAAAACTTGTAGAATAAAACTACTAAACTAGTAGTTTACTGAGAGTATACTTCAAAGTTGCTACAAGTATTAAAATAGTAAACTACTAGTATACTCATAAGTTCACTTGCAGTACAAATGAGAAACACAATTATGAACTAGTTGTGCACTTAAAGTTTACTACTGTTACACTTATAGTACACTTAAACATATACCAATTTAGTCCCAAGCGGTATTAGAATAGTACACTTACAAGTTTACTACTAGTACATATCGACATTAGTATACTTACTACATAAAGTATACTTAAAAATATACTTGAACATTACTCAAGTATACTTCATAAAATTAACTTGAAGTATACTTTTTTTTCGTAAGGGTAGTCTCAGTGTGTTTGTCACTCTCAGTCATAGTAATTGACCATTATAAATTGAACTTGAACACAAACATTGTTTGTTTGTAAGCATGTTTGTTACTACCAGTATTAGTATTGGCCATAATAAAATTGAACACTTGAACATTGTTTGTGTGTGTGTGTGTGTGTGTGTGTGTGTGTGTGTGTGTGTGTGTGTGTGTGTGTGTGTGTGTGTGTGTGTGTGTGTGTGTGTGTGTGTGTGCGTGCGTGCGTGCGTGTGTTGTTACAACTAACCCAGAGTCTTGTTGTTACAACTAACCCAGAGTCATGTGGCCATGAACTAGCTCACCTTACAGCTAACAGGCAAAACATTAGCACTAACAACTTGCATGGAAAATATCTACACAGACACACAATAAACATAATAAAAGTTTGATGAGTTTAACTACAAAGCAGAAATTCCCATAACAAAAACAAAAAAAGTAACTTTCTTACCTCAAAATAGTTTTTTCCACTCTAACATGTGCTGTGTCTGCCACAGGGCTCTACTTTATCACATGTGGAATAAGAACTAAACTGAGCATGTGCGAAGTGAATCAGGTGATTTGTAACTAGTTCCTGATTGGACAGATTTAAATTGTTACAACTGAACCGTGTTACAACCATCCCCGGTCTCCCCCTATAGACACAAAATAAACAAATATATAAATACAACAGAAAACAAACACTACAAACAAACAGACGATCCCAAGTATAATACATTACGGAATGTTCAACAATGATATGTTATGAGCAATTTTTCCTTGAGATTTTTCTTTAAAATGGAGACAGAATGCAACAATTTCAAATTTTCCTCGAGCTCGTTCCAAATCTGCGACCCCCTGCAAACTACACTCAGGCTCGTACATTTTAGTCGTCATATTTTGCCAGTAATTAAATGTTTTTCCCTTGTGTCATACAGTATGTGTGCTGCATGGGGACGACTGATTGGAACAAGCTCACACAATCGGTAATTTAACCTATGAATGACCTGGAATATCGTACAGGCATTATGAAAGACATTATATTCGGAAAGCCTTAATAAACCAAGGCGACGAAACAGAGGACGAGTGGGGGTATAGGGCTCAGACCATGTTATTACCCGTATACATTTTTTCTGTAAAGTCTGTATTTTTTTCAGGTAGCTGGTAAAAGTGTTACACCATATGACATTTCAGTAGTATTACATCATCACCACGGACCACTGGTAGTTTTAAAGGGTAAGTTCACCCAAAAATGAAAACTCTGTCAGTAATTACTCTCCCTCATGTTGTTCCAACCCCGTAAGACTTCAGAACACAAATTAAGATATTTTTGATGAAATCTGAGAGCTGTCTCACTCCTTCATAGGCTACTAGGTAATCGATAGCTGCCATCCCAGAAAAGTTAGTAAAGATATCGTTAAAATAGTCCAAGTGACTACAGTGGCTCAACCTTAAGTTTATCAAGCGACGAGAATACTTTTTGTGCGCAAAAAAAACCCGACAAAAATATCGACTTTATTCAACTATTCCTGTTCTTCTGTGTTTCTCTGATGTGAGTTCACATAGTGTAACAGCGCAGCGCTTCTGGGTTGTACGTCAGCGCGTAGGCTCTACATTCTGAATAGTGAGCCTACGTTCTGATGTACAACCCAGAAGCGCACAAAAAGTATTCTCGTCACTTGATAAACTTAAGGTTGAGCCACTGTAGTCACTTGGACTATTTTAACGATATCTTTGCTAACTTTTCTGGGATGGCAGATATCGATTACCTAGAAGCCTATGAAGGAGTGAGCCAGCTCTCATATTTCATCAAAAATATCTTAATTTGTGTTCCGAAGATGAACGAAAGTCTTACGGGGTTGGAACAACATGAGGGTGAGTAATTACTGACAGAATTTTCATTTTTGGGTGAACTAACCCTTTAATGTGTTTACCAGCTGGAGTGACTTTTCTGAAAAGTTCACTTTGGCAAGCCGTTTGGAACTCTGAAAACTAATTCCAAATGAACTTAGTTTTGGCCTGATTTTTTTCTAAATGAGACATGGTGATGGAAAAAATATGAGATAGGAGGGGGAGAAAATGCATTCACAAAAATTTTGCCTTCCCCTGAGTAACTTTCCCGGAATTTTTTGTTTGTTTGAGCCAGTGCAAAGTTTCTTGAAGGGACGCAAAAATAATTTTTCATTTCGTCTTCTATTTTTCCATCACCATGTCCCTTTAGGAGCTCCATATAAATGACGTCACACCAGTTTGTTCTTTGATTTCCCTTCAAGTTTATTGGGGCCTTAACACTAATAACCCTTTATGTCAATTTCCTTATTTCAGTGCTTTGAGATCTGTGTCACGGCAGACTCTACACGGTGACAGAGGTTTTCTGGTGTCTGTGTTTTGACGGGACAGTGGAACAATCTGTCTTAAGTGGCGTGAAGGAAATGCAAGACCTGGAATCAATGAAACATCTAGAGCCTAATCTAAACAGGAACTTGAACCGGCAGAGGAAAGAAACAAGACAATGCCAATACCTAATTACAGTGTAAATGTGTGTTTTCTTTATTTTTCAGAAAGTGGGGTTCTTCAAAAAGCCAATAGGAAACTCAGATTCTCTCTCTTTCCTGATTTTAAAAAGAAATATTCTGAATCTTTCATACATTCTGCTTTGACAAAGGAGGCTTTTATCTTGGTCCCATTAGCATTTTTGGCACCGGAGCAATTTACATTTTTATAGCATAATTAATGAACAAGAAAGTCATTTACATTTTCCTCTGTTCACTGTCACATTGTGTGGAGCATATTTTTTATTTCAGTGGCCAGTATTTGGGAATTTGGACGGTGTGAAGGAAAGGGATCGGCAAGGTGAGAGGATGAATAATCCGTTCTGCTTTAAAATCATGGAGCATGGAGGGCAGACAGGAGTTCATCTTTCAGCTGGCTCTCATTCACATCAGCTGGCTCTCGCATCAAACGCTCAAGCACTAATTGAGCCATTTAAACATCCCGAAAGAAAACTACTCATACATGTTTCATATAAAAGCATTCAGCTTTTATTTGCGACCCTGGACCACAAAACCAGTCACATGGTTGTTGTTTTTTTTTATAAATTGAGATTTATACATCATATGAAAGATGAATACATGAGCTTTCCATTGGTGTATGGTTTGCTAGAATGGGACGATATTTGGCCGATATACAACTATTAGAAAATCTGGAATCTGAGGGTTGCAAAAACATTGAAACATTGAAAAAATCACCTTTAAAGCTCTCCATGTTCTGCATTCACTCACAAAAATAAATGTTTTATATATTTACGGGGGGAAATTTACAAAATATCTTCATGGAACATGATCTTTACTTAATATCCTAATAATTTTTGCCATAAAAGAAAAATGTATCATTTTGACCCATACAATGTATTGTTGGCTATTGCCACAAAACAAATATACCCGTGCGACATGTAACTGGTTTTGTGGTCCAGGGTCACATTTGTCATCTTGCAGAGACGTTGTAAAATTCTTATTAATGCAACAATATCATTCAAATATTCTTTACTTCAGTATCTGATGATAAGCATATTGTAAAGAAGTTCATTGTAAAGTGAATGAATCAGTGCTGAACTTCACATGACTCATTTTTATGCATCACGTGACTATAAATATATGAATATTTGGTGAGATGTTCCCTCAGGATGCAGGTGAGTCTGTCTGAAGCAGGTGTCGCATGTGAGACAAGTGTTAATTCATAAAATAGAAACATTCATTCAAAGGTTTATGTTCGTTAAACTTAATGTTTACAGTACTCATTCAGCAGTCTAATTAAAATTCATTTAGATATTTTTGTATTGTAAAAGACAAAAACAATAAGGCTGAAACCCTTGAACAAACTTAGTCTAATATTTTAATATTTGTATTGATTTAAAAAAAAAGAATAAC
Source organism: Leuciscus idus (assembly GCA_021554675.1). Classification (NCBI taxonomy): domain Eukaryota; kingdom Metazoa; phylum Chordata; class Actinopteri; order Cypriniformes; family Leuciscidae; genus Leuciscus; species Leuciscus idus. Next base: position 6,773,973 of record CM038635.1, read on the forward strand.
TATTAACGAACTTCTGTTTGAAATTATAACTAACAGACTATTTTGTTATCATGAAAACCATAAAACAGGAAATGATATGAGGACCCTGTAGACATGCAAACAAATAATATGATTACACCAAATTCAATTTTTAAAGTCATTTAATCAAAACATGAAAATATTATCAAACATAAAAAAAAAATTTTTAAAAAGTGTTTTGCTATCTTGAGGACTTTTTGTCACTGACCGAAATATAAGGGAAATTGGAGCCAGTCAAAATACTTTTTTACTCCAATTAATATATTTTATCAGCACATATATTAAAGTCTATTTAACAGGACAAAAAGCTATTGAACATTTCTGCCAGTTCAGTTACAGGTCATAACACATGCTGACCTTTGGTGACCCCTCTTTGTGTCACACTATATGGAAAAATGTCAGACAATTCACAGTTGAAAATCACTATTTTCAGCAACAATTAAACATTAAACCAAATACGTAATAAAAATGTAAAGGATACCATTGTTTTTGCAGAGAAATATTTAAAAATATACATTTAAAACAAGTGGCAATTTGCAACACAGTTCAGCCTATTTTATATTTGTATGAATGTATTTAAGTGTGCTTTTATTGTGTTCAATAAAAACTGATCACTCAACCGATATTACAAAAATAAGTTGATAAAAGATAAGTTGGTTGAAAAACGAATCAGTTGGTGTTGGAAACCAACATGCACAATTTTAGACTCGAGACCTTATAGTTACTGAGATGTACTATCATTGATGGTTCCATTAAGAACTTTTAACATCTATAGTAACTTTCAATTCCATAAAAGGTTCTTTATAAAAATATTCTTCACTCAAAAAAAAAAAAAAAAAAAAAAAAGGTTATTTTAAGAAAGATTCTTTGGGGAACCAAAATCCATGGCATCTCTGTAAAAAAATCCCCCTTTGGTTTTGTTTGGTCATATATATATATATATATATATATAGCCTATATTAGAATTTTCTTAATTTATTGGAATGGTACAAAACTTGGTAAAGGTTTTGGCACTTGCTGTGAACACATACACACACACACACACACACACACACACACACACACACACACACACACACACACACACACACACACACACACACACACACACACACACGATTCGAAAAGGTTAAATGATCCAGAAAAAAGTCACACTTTTACTGTTCGCGGTCAAAAATGAGCTCATTGGAAATGAATAGGAGACGAATTTCATCTAGTGGAAATGTTTGGTACTGCGCACAAACAAAATCTTACTGAAAGCAATTTTTTTGAGATATCAACCTCAAATTTGGAACACAACTTGTGTAGATTCATTGTTTTGTTTGTCTCACAGCTTTAGAGTAAAACTAACTAAATAAAAATCTTTTTTCACTTCAGAAATAATCTGCCAAGTGTTGTCTTTAAAAAGAGACCAAACTTCAGTCTGCTCCAAAGCATTCAAGATTTATGACAGTTTAAGTTGGAAATGGTCCATGCTAAAAAAAAAAAAGAAAGAATTTTAACCACTACATAAATATAACTTAGTACCATAAAATCCCCTAGGAATACAAATTATTAAATAAATTATTAAAAAAAAAACACACACATTTTCGAACTAAAATAAAGTACAGTCATTTTGAACTCACACAAACAGTACCAGAGGGTTAAAGAGTGTCAATCTTCAGTGTGTGAAATGATCTTTCCGAGCCCACGTGATCGCCTACTGTCATCTGAAGTGTACAAGTTGGCTCTGCTGTGATGTGAAGCCTCCTACCCCTGTAGACGAGCTGAAGCAAGCAGTGAGGTGAAGGAGCAGAACTCACTGTCACTGACGCGCAACCGTGCGCTCGGTCACTGCGCTCTCCGAGCGCGCACAGGACACACGCGTAACTGATGGAGCACATACATGACGGACTGCTCGGCAACTACCACGGAATAAAGAGCGAGTGCGAGACCACCATGCGCCTGGAGGAACCGCGCGGTCTGCCATGCTGAGCATCTCCATCACTCTCCTGCTGGCTCTGAGCGCTCCCGGCCGCTGCGCACACAGCTGGAGCGACGAGGACCTGCTTCTGCCGCCCGTCAACTCCTCCGGGAGGTTCATGGCCAGTCTGGAAGTGGATGTGGGCTACTCGAAGAGATCCGTGGAGGAGCCCGAAGCCTCCTCGACGTGCAACGTGAGCGTGGAGAGACTCCCTACCAAACTCGTGGCGCGCTGGGACAGCAACTTCGGCTTCCAGTGCGATGTGCTCATGTACACCACCAACAACCACGGCAAGGCGTTCTTCTCCGCCGCCTTCAACCGCGCGATCTCGCCGGTGTACATCGAGCACCTGGGCGTCACGGGCGGCCAGCAGGAGTTCCGGCTCTGCGTCGGATGCGGGCTGTCCCGGTACCGGAGATTCAGACGGGGCAGGTCCGAGGGTCCGCAGACGGGCGACTCCGTGCATTTCTGCTGCGTGGATTTCGCTTTGGACGAGCTGAAGGGGGATCGAAGCTGGAGGCTCAACCGCAAACCCATCGAATCCACTCTGGTGGCTTGTTTCATGACTTTAGTCATCATTATATGGAGCGTCGCTGCCCTCATATGGCCAGTTCCCATTATCGCGGGATTCCTGCCCAATGGAATGGAGCAGAGAAGGCCGAGGTAATAGAATAGAAATTAGCGCCTTAATCTACTATAAAGGAGTTCCTAAATTAGTTGACTTGCCAAACATCTTATGCTTAGTGGCAAAACATACATTTGCTTAAACTCTCGTGTTTGAAATGGCTAACATCTCCTGACCTGGATGGACTGAGATATTTTACTACTATTTGCTTTTATAAATTGATTGTAATAGAAATGCATTATATGTGATATTCAGATGTCATTTCAAATGTTTGTAATGTTTTTATCTTACGATTCCTGACTGATAACAAGTGTTTATAGCGTTGGAATTAAAATATGGAGTGTGTCTCAGGAAAAAAAAACACAAAGCTCTTTACAATGTGTGTAAATGCATTTTGCGACATTACTACAAAAACACAGATACACTTAAAAATAGAGGTTCTTTATTGGCATTGATGGTCCCATGAAGAACCTTTAACATCCATGGAACCTTGGATAGTAGAAAAGATTCTATAGATTATTATAATGTTCTTCACACTGAGAAAAACTGTTTGTTGGTTTTTTAAGAACGGTTCGCTGAGAGTTTCTTTTGAGGAACCCAGTTTTTCTTTTGTCATTGAGAAAAGAAGGGGGAAAAAAAGCTTTTGGAACCTTTATTTTTAAGAGTGTTGCACTTTCAAAAGTTTGAGGACAGATTTCTTGTGTTTGTATTTGTTTATGTAAATAATAATAAAACGTAAGTGACATTAATGTTGAAAACTCAACTTTAGCTTGAGCAATGAGGTGACAGGCAATCCGTTTGTAAACTATGAAGTGAACAAATTTGTATAAGGTTTATACTTTGTAGATCTGTCATAATTGTTATTTGTAGTATCAATAAATTCATAAAATATTCCTTTGAGGAGGTTTTGTAACAGGTCTCAATAGAGGAAGATTCACTCAGTTTTTTCTTTCTTTCATTATTCACAGCAAGGATACAAAATCTACAACAAAAGTACAAATATAGCTGAAAGCGGCAAACAGTCTCCAAGCACCAATACTAGGCTATATGGAAGATTGACACACGTCTTTACAAATATTATGTGTTTTTACTGCAAAGTCATATTGTAAGAGTGCTCAGAAATTATGGTAGTTCCCAAAAAGACAACTGACTTTAAAAAAAAAAAAGCCATTCAAACTGATGGATAAAGATTAGACCTAAGGATTTATTATTCTCTGGTGGTCAACATTAGTATCCTATTATAGCTCCTCATCTGTCAGTCACATTGGAATTAATATATGCCCTCTGCATTATAGAAAATGATCTGTTATGAGCATCAGAAATTAAATTGAAACACATGAAGTTTGCTTCACAGGATGTAATTAGTCATTATGGGCCACCAACAAATATATCGACCTGAATCTCCACAAGTAAATGAACCAAAATTCTTTTCAGAAAACTAGAATGACAGACACATTTTTATTTATAGAAATTTAAAACTAAATTGTTTATAATAACAAATTCATAGGAATTTAGAACTTTGAAGCTAATGCAGTTATTAATAAAAAGGTACATTTACTATAGCTATATTCTCACCAAATTATTGCCATGGTAAGGTCATGAGGGACGATACTGATACGAAATGTTATGAAGGGGAATATATATATAATATATTACAGTTCCTGTATCAGTATAGCCTTAAATGGTTATATGTCTAGTTCAGTGTAGACAAGCAAATGGTTGCTGTGGTAATGAACAACAATATCCCTGCTTATACTTGTGACAGAGAGTGAAAATATCCCGTATCTGAGGTTATCACTTAATATTGATAATAAATATTAAGTTTCTCGATCTATTCACACAGGCAGTCCAGGTTACTTTCTCACACACCCTATAATGAACGCACTACACGTGTCCGAACTAATCCGAGTGTAGCTTATATTTAAAAATAATAATAATTCAAAGTTTATAATTCAACTGTCTTGCGTTAGGTATTGTGTAGTGAAACTTACCCCACAGCATCCAGTCAACACGAGAAGAAATGTGAATGTCTGCTGGTGGCCATGTTTGAGTGATATTGATGTTAGCATTTGCCCCAAAGAACTGATTTTCAACAAGGGCTGCATTTAAAGGCATGTTCACACCAAGAAAGATATCTATAAAGATAGAAATAACTATAAAGATAACAATAACTATATCCACATCAATGCACGTTTACATTCTTGCATGCTTCTGTTTTGTTGTCTGCCACTTTAAATGCTTGAGCTCGGTAAAGCGGGATGGATTAAGATTGGCTGTCAATTTTTTATCATTCATCAGCTGGGGAAAAAATCGTTCTGAAAGCAATTCCAAAAATATAGTTCCTCTGTGTCATTATTGTTATAGTTGTGGTGTGGACTTTGCTATTCTTGTACATTTAGAACGATTTTTAGAACTATATCTTAATTGTTATCATCCTTGGTGTGAACATGCCTTAAGTCCACTTTTATGCCCTTCTCTCACTAACTTCCCTCTGTCTCATTCACTTGTACAGCATTGCTTATGTTGCACGAGTGCCCACTTGGAACCCTTGCAATTGGTTTAAAAGGAACACCCTTACACCCTTGATCACTTGAAGTCTGCTGTTATATTTCAGTATAGCTCTAAACTGCTTAATTGTCCTAACTTAACTTACAGCTGTAAACTACTTTTCTCTCCATCTTTGAATCATGTAGGTGTGTGGGTACATTAGGTGCAAGCACTGCAAGTTGCTGTTGTGAAGTAACAATCATGTTGTACTGTGGTCTATGGATCTGCGTATGAGTGTATGAGTAGACTCGCTCCCTCGGTCATAATCGAGCGGACGAGGGTCTGTCCAAATAAACTTCCCTCGTCCACTTGACAAAGTTGAACGCACTTCAAAATGGCGGAGGGGATTCGCCCGAGGGGAAGTGCTTAGAGAAGTTTGTGAGTGTAGGCTATTTTTAAAGGCCCGTTCACACCAATGATGATAACTATGACGATAAAAATAAAGATATAGTTCTAAAAAATCATTTTAAATACAGAAGAATAGCAGAGTCCACAACTATAACGGCACAGAGAAACACTAGACTTTACACGTTAGTGTGGACACTAATATAGTTATCTTTATAGTTATTGTGGCTCTCCTGTGCCATTGCCGTTGATGATAGGAGTATGCAAGTTTAGAACGCGTACAAACAGAGTCCATGCAGACGGATGTAGATGCATAAAAAATGTCTCTTTATTACTTGTGCTCCATTAAACATGATCGTAAACGTCCTGTGGCTTTTCCTTGTTCACATGTACACCCAAAGCCATACCTTATGGACCGCATACAACTAAAATCCACCTTACAAGCTACTCTGTCGTGCGATCAAAAACTGTGTGCTTCCTAATCACCAACGCCCACACCTGTTGCTCAGGGGATCTACTTATACGCAGCACCACCCAGTGGACAAAAACGTTACTATCCCAAAAAATGGCTCCTACACACCGGCCCCTTAATTGAATATGACATATTGGCATAACAATTACAAATTCATACAAAATGGAGCCATACATACCAATTAACGTTTTGTACCAATGTATGAAATGTATGACAAAACACTTGTTGAATGCCCTATTTTAGTCTACTTCTAATAAAAGGCTAAGCTTGCTAATTGGACGTTCTAAGATATTGCCTTTAGTTTGTACTTTTACTGAACGTACCAGGCCCTTTTTGTCAGGGAAGGTCTCCACTACTTTTCCAAGTAGCCATGAACCACGTGGTGCAGTAGAATCAGCAATAATCACAATGTCTCCAGGGGAAAAACTTCTTCGTTCTTTGTTCCACTTTTGTCGCTTTTGCAACAAGGGTAAGTATTCCTGTACCCATCGTTTCCAAAAGAGATTGGAAATATATTGCACCTGTCTCCATCTCTTTTTGGCATACAGATCAGATCTTTCAAACAACCCAGGCGGTAACGCAGGATTTCCTCTCATGAGCAGGATGTGATTGGGCGTGAGGGCTTCCAAGTCACTAGGATCGTTGGATAGTTTAGAGATTGGTCGATCGTTCAAAATAGCTTCAGCTTCACACAAGACAGTCTGCAGGGCCTCGTCATCCAATGTTTGTTGCCGAAGGACTGCACAAAGAATTTGTCTCACCATTCGAATTATGCGCTCCCATACTCCACCGAAATGAGAGCCTGTAGGAGGATTGAAGCTCCATTGAACTCCCTTCTGCAGTAAGGCCCTTTGAACCCCTTCATTGTTTAATGCAGTGAGTGCCTCCTTTAACTCCCGCTCGGCTCCGATGAAATTTGTCCCATTATCAGACCTCATGTGAATGACCTGTCCACGACGACAGACAAATCTGCGTAAGGCATTAATACATGAGTCTGTATCTAGGGAGTATGCCATTTCCAAATGGACAGCTCTACTTGCCATACAAGTAAAAATCACTCCATAGCGCTTCACTTTACTTCGTCCCCTTTTTACTTCAATAGGCCCGAAAAAATCCACTCCAACGTTAGTAAAAGGTGGCAGGTCAGGGGTGATCCTTTCCACTGGAAGGTCTGCCATCTTCTGTTCACCCAACTTCCTTTTATAACGTCTACAGACGACACACTTGGAAATGATCTTTCTTGCAACAGAGTTGGCGTTTGTAATCCAATACTTGAACCGGAGCTTGGAAAGCATCTGATTTCTGCCACTATGCCCCAACTCTTCATGAATATCTCGAAGTATGAGATGAGACACATGCTGATCTTTAGATAGCAAGATGGGATGTTTCATTTCGATCGGCATAGCTGACTTACCAAGTCTTCCTCCCACTAGCAACAGTCCATCACACAATACAGGATCCAGACTATAAACATTACTGTTTCTTTTAACACCAACGTTTCTACCCTTGAGTTCAGCAATTTCCTCTTGGAATTGTTCCTGTTGACTGAAACGAATTATGCCATGCTCAGCCATAGAAAGATCCTCCAGTGTCAAACTTTGTCTGCCCAGAGATGCTTTAAATTCCTGTAACTTTACATCCACCGCGACAGTGTCAATCTGCCCCAAAGATAACTCATTTCGCTTACGTCTCAGCTCCATCAGAAGTTTATGCAATTTCAAATACCAAGCGACTGCAACTTTCAGACGTTTCCATTCTGAGAAGAAATGAATAAGTTGACTTGTGGCATTCTGTCCATTCTGTACAACCACAGCATTGACTTTCAACCTTTTAATCTCTGGGTCATCAGTTGATATCAGATCACTTGTTGGAAAGTGTGTCTCGCTCGGCTTCAAGAGAAAACTGGGACCATCAATCCATCGCTTATTAGTCAGGAAATCTTTTGCTTTCAAACCACGAGATGCATCATCTGCTGGATTTTCTTTAGTGGGCACGTATCTCCACTGTTGAGGTTGTGTTCTGTCTCTTATGTACGACACCCTATTACCAACGAATGTATGAAACCTTTTGTCTTCATTCTTGATGTAATTAAGGACAGTCATGCTGTCAGTCCAGAAGACCGAATCTTCCAATGAAAGTTGCAGCTCCCTCTTTAGCATGACGTCAACTTTGACAGCCAGGACAGCCGCTGTAAGCTCCAAACGAGGTATGGTCACCGGTTTTAGTGGTGTAACTCTGGCTTTGCCCAGCAAGAAAGCCACATGTACCTCGTTTGCACTATTCTGCATCTTAATATAGGAAACTGTGCCGTATCCATCTTCGCAAGCATCGGCGAAGTGATGTAAACAAACATAGGAGGGCAATTCAAATTCCATAGGTTTAAAACATCGGTTTACCTGGAATCCTGCCATTCTGTCCAATTCGAAAATCCAATGGTTCCATTTCTTCTGGTGGATCGATGGTATAGCTTCATCCCAACCCAACTTCAGTCTGCACAACTCCTGCAAAAGTACCTTAGCAGGCAGAATAAGTGGTGCCAGAAAACCCAAGGGATCAAAGACAGAGCTTACCACCGATAAAATGCCTCTCCTAGTGCATGGTTGACTTTTCAAGGAAGTCTTGAACTGAAAGGTGTCGGTTTCCACACTCCACTGAAGACCTAAAGCTCTCTCAACAGGCAATTTGTCCCGATCCAGATCTAGTTGCTGTATATCCTTAGCTCGGTGTTCCTCAGAAACTGACTGCAACACTTTGCGACTGTTGCTGATCCATTTTGTTAAACAGAAACCTCCTTTTTGACAGAGAACAGTAAGATTAGAAACCATAGAAATGGCCACTTCCTCAGAAGAGACGCTCTTCAGACAGTCGTCTACGTAAAAGTTATTGTTAATGGTGTCAATTACTTCAGCTGGAAAGTCTGCTTGATTGTCCTTTGCGGTCTGTCTCAAGGCATAACAAGCACAGCTTGGAGAAGACACAGCTCCAAAAAGATGAACTGTCATCCTAAATACGATAGGTTCTCTTGCCAAGTTTCCATCCGGCCACCACAAGAACCGAAGAAAATCTACCTCTTCTTCAGCCACTTTAACTTGATAGAACATTGCTTCAATGTCAGCCATGAAGGCTACTGGCTCTTGCCTGAATCTCATCAGCACACCTACCAAAGAATTGGTAAGGTTAGGGCCTTGCAACAATTGACTATTAAGTGATGCTCCTTTATAAGTTGCTCCACAGTCGAACACAACTCTCAGTGATCCCTTCTTGGGATGAAACACCCCGTGATGAGGAATGTACCAAACCTTGCCATCCACACGATCTAATTGGTGAGCTGGTACCTTCTCTGCATAACCTTTAAGCGTAACATCAGCAAGAAAATGAGAGTACTGTTCATGAAACCCCTTGTTTCTTTCCAGTTTCCTTTTCAGACCATTTAATCGTTGCCTAGCGACACAGAAGTTATCAGGTAACGTGACATTACCAGTCTTGAATGGCAACTGTAGGCTATAATGTCCATCCTGGAGCATGACACTGCAGGTCATTATGTCCACAAACCGAAGATCTTCTCTTGACATTTCTTCCTTATCAGCAGTCCCTTCACTGAAATCATAATTAAACTGATTGTTGAGCATCTCTTCCAATTTAACCACGGAAATTCTGTTAACAGTAACCGCAGAATGCCCAGCTTCATTCTTGCGGTCACTGTTTCCCTCCATGGTCCCATTAACAACCCATCCCAGTAGGGTTTTAATGGCAAATGGCCCATTACCATGACTGTTTATTATTTCATATGGCTCAATCACATTAGCTGCATTAGTTCCAATCAGTAAATCAACGCCTGCTTGAATGTGTGGTATCTTAACCTTGTCCATGTATGACCATTTGGATAACTCCTCCTGAGTAATGATGTTTTCAGAGTCGACAGGCATCTTCTGCTGTGTATATACAGCAGGAAGTGGGAAGAAACGGTTGGTATCTATTCCACTGATTTCCAGTCCGTCGATAACATTGCAGGAGACAGATTTTTCCTGACCCATGGTACGAAGAAGAATGTTGACCCTCTTTCCGCTCAGCTTCAGCTCTTTCAGTAGATGTTCTGAACAAAAGGTAGCTGAGCTTCCCGGGTCCAGAAAGGCATAGGTCTGCATCACGTTGTTACCTTTTATAGCCTTTACCTGAACGGGTATGATTGGCATTAAACTCCTCTCATTACCGGCCCCTGTATGACCGCAAGTTTGAGCAGACACTAATTTACGCCCTTTCTCCAACTCTTTCCCAGATACCTCCTTGCGATAGATGTGCAGGATAGTTGGATGCACTTCTCCACAAACCTCACATATCAAACGATTGTCACACTCCTTACTCATATGTCCTGTCTTTAGACAGCCAAAACAAATTCCCTTGGCCTTCAAGAACTCAATCTTGTCTCGTTGAGTCTTCTTCTTCAAAGTAAAACGTCTTTCCAATGGATGTTGGTTTGCACAGAACAAACAGTTTCCATTAAACTTAGATACAGGGGAGTATCCTTGCTGTACTGACCCAATGTCAGTCTTCTTATTTGGAATTGAAACAGCAACATCAGTGGCAAAACTATTCCCTTTAAATGTCTTGCGTACTTGGGATTTGAATTTACCCGTGCCCTGTTTGTCCTGGATATCTCCAAACACAGGATCAGATGCCACCCTGACCTGTTTTTCGATAAACTCAACAATGTGTGAGAACTTTGCTCTGCCTTGACTGGACTCCATAATCTCACAAGCCTGAGCCCTCCATTGCTCTCTCAGCCTGTAAGGTAACTTTGTAACAATGATCTTCATGTTGCTAGGCATGTTAAGTTCTTGCATGTATGAAAGTTCATCGATGGTATTGCAACATGTACGCAAGAACAAAGCATAAGCCTGTAATCCCTGCACATCCTCTGCCCTTAAAGCGGGCCAGCCCAAGGCTTTCTCCAGATAGGCAGTAGATACCTTGAATTCATTGCCAAAATGTTCTTGTAGTAATCTTTTGGCTAATGCATAGCCTCTGTCTGGGGCCATATGCTGGCAACTGCGGACCAGATCTTTAGGCTGTCCTCTTGTAAACTGCTCGAGAAAATACAGACGATCCTTTTCATTATTAGTTTTCTCTTCAATGCCATGTTCAAACGCTCTGATAAATGCAATATACTGCAATGGGTCACCATCAAATACTGGGATCTCTCTTTTTGGTAAGATACGAGGATTTCCTTGTTGTTGAATGAGATAAGATGTTAACTCCTCTTGTCTTTTTAAGACTTCAAACAGTGGATCACCATAACGAGGAAGAGCATGTGACATTTGATCGACTCCCATATTGCTTTGTTGCACTTGAGCAGAATATTGGAAATCAGATTGTTGAGCTGTATGGAATATTTGTTGATTTCTCCATCCTTTCCTTTGATTCTCTGTTATGACTCGCGATACAGAGAGATCAGCTGCTCCAGCTGTATTCGATGGCTTTGAATTAACTGATACATATTCGTTTGCATCGGGATTCAAACCCTTTGGCCGAGAAGAATCAAACTTAAGGTTATCGGTTTTATTAATCCCAATTGATTTTGATCTTGAATTGCGTGAACATTTGCTTGGATTATCAGACCTTTGCAACACAGCGATCTTTGCATTTGAAGCTGCTATTTGAGCATCCAACTCCAATTGTTCCTTTTTCTTTCTCAAGTCCTCCTCCTGAGCTTCAATTGCATGCTTGGCCTTCAATGCAACAGCTTGTGCCATAAGTGCAGCCTTTTCTGCCTCCGCTTGAATGCATGAAGATGCTATAGATGAACTGCGGTGTGAGCTGTGTTTACTACGTTTGGAGGTAGCATAGGACACGTTCGAGACGCTGTCTCCAGGACCAACATCACTACATACATCACCCATTTCAGAGCTTTTCTGACCTTTTGCTATGTCTGATAACCATTTGTTCACCCGGTCAATTAACTCGTTATTTGGTATCATTTTGGCTTTAAACCATATTTCATGTTTTTCAGCTTCATCCACAGGTAAAATAACCAACAATGACTCGTGAGCTTCTTTAGCCTCTGAACATAACCTCACAAAATCTTCATAAGGCAAGCGTACCTCAGGTTCATACTCTTTGTTTTCATAGATTAACCTGTTAATTGACTCTATTAGTTTCTGAGCCTTGTTTAACTTAGCTTTTCTTAAATTTTGCAAAGTGTCAAGTTTTTCCATTAAAGCCTTAGCTGTTAATTTAACAGGTCTTTTCCCTCTTTCAAACTCGTTTTCAACATTAGACAGGTTTTGATTTGACTCATTAAACCCTTTAGCATTCTTAGACATTTCATTTTCCATTTTGCAAACAGTTGTAAACAAACATACAATTCAAACACACAAACAATGTTCGTCTGTCTTTGGCAACCAATGCATTGGAATTACGCAAATGTGTGCACACAATATCACATGGCCATGTTAATGCTGCAACAACGTACCTACAATCCAGTCGAACGATCGGCCCTTTAAACGGCCAGATGAGCGCGCGGCAATCCAATGATGACACCAACGAGAGAGGGAAAACTAATCCAAACAAATCCACCGAGTACAATCCAGCCAGACGTGTTGACGAGACGATCCTCACGTGCAGAAACAGAGAGACTTTATCCAAACAGCCTCCCTCGGTCCATTGAAACAAGCGTGTTGACTTTTACTCCAGATGATCTCCTTTATCCAGTGAAGCAAAGTTTTTGACTTTGTGGCTCTCCTGTGCCATTGCCGTTGATGATAGGAGTATGCAAGTTTAGAACGCGTACAAACAGAGTCCATGCAGACGGATGTAGATGCATAAAAAATGTCTCTTTATTACTTTTGCTCCATTAAACATGATCGTAAACGTCCTGTGGCTTTTCCTTGTTCACATGTACACCCAAAGCCATACCTTATGGACCGCATACAACTAAAATCCACCTTACAAGCTACTCTGTCGTGCGATCAAAAACTGTGTGCTTCCTAATCACCAACGCCCACACCTGTTGCTCAGGGGATCTACTTATACGCAGCACCACCCAGTGGACAAAAACGTTACTATCCCAAAAAATGGCTCCTACAGTTATCGTTCTTGGTGCGAATGGGCCTTAAAAGAGGAGTCAAATGCAGCCTTAATTGAACATATGGTTGGAGTGGATATGGTTTTTTCAGTTGTAGCGCCCCCTATTGGTAGAATTGTCCATGACTTGTCAGGTGTCCTTAGAATTGCATTGGTTTATAGGCCTATCTTTGATGCATTTAAATTCTTTTGATCTTTTGATCTTCTTCTTTTTTTTTTTTTTTTTATGCATCCCAAATTTTGTGCAAATCTGACCAACAGCTTAGCTTAGCTTAGCCCAGACACTTTTAGAGCAGAAAAAATAATGAAGAAGTTTGAAATTTGTGGCACACCAAGACATTTCTCCTTATATAGAAAATGTTTTGCCATAAAGAGTAACCCTGAGGTTCTACTGCCCATTGAATCTTTTTTTGTTTTTCTACGTTTTTATTTTATTTTGTTTTTTCAAAAAACATCCAGCCAGCAGAGTTTTGTCTGAAACCCAAAATCAGTTAACAAAACTGTATTAACTTAAAATCTTCTATCAGCCTGAGAAGATGACAGAGGAAGCTTAAACTTATGGTTCAGGTTAAACTTATGACTAAAAGACTGTTTACTAATGACTTAATATCTGACAATGATAATGTTCACTTTTTTTGTACATTTTTGTATGTGACACATTTAATGTGAAGTGAGAAGAGTGTACTGTAGGTGAGTCTATGTCTTTGGAAATGCAGTAATAAAAATAATTAAATATTAAAAATGATCCCAGCAAGCAATTTTGCATTTAAAAGCCGTCTAATACGGCTCCAAGCACAGCCCTGACGTCTACAAATTTAACAGACGTCTAAACCAGAGCCCATCATTTCATTGCTTTGTTATCTAATTGATGACAAGTCTATTATTGGGCTCTGGTTTAGACGTCTATTAAATTTTCCCTGACAGCCCAAATTTTGCCTTGTTTTAGACGTCTGGGTTGTGTTTGGACGTCTTTTAAACACAAAATTGCTTGCTGGGATTAAACAAATGAAGATATTAAACATGACTCTTAAATGGCCAAGTCGGGTTAGCTTTTCTCGTGACTCTTTCCAATGCAGATAACAGAAGAACACAAGTATTCCATGTGATTTACCAACAAAACAAGTTGAAATAAGACATGATGGAAACTCATAAGGGAAGACCAGGAGACTTGGGTGTATCTTCAGCAGGATTCTGTATTGAGAATGTGCTGTTGATCACTGCAGTCATCAAGTCCAAATAAGGCAGTCATTGTAATTCATATACATTTTAGGGGGCAGTGCCTAGAATTGGAGAAAATGCATTTGGGTGACGACCTTAAAGGCCCACTGAAGTGGCTTGAAACGCGCAGCATTATTCAATGTGGTGACGGAATTTCCATTGACACAGGAAGACAGGGCGGGACATATTAAACAGCTTCTCCCCTTTTTTTAAATAGCGAAGACTAAAAATTTACTGTTAAATGTTATTTTTATTAAATTTTTTATTAATCTGAGATAAACTATAAAAAAAAATAAAAAAGAAAGCCTCTATACACACACACACACACACACACACACACACACACACACACACACACACACACACACACACACACACACACACACACACACACATAGAGAGAGAGATATACATAGAAAGCCTGTTGCTTCTCTAGTAAACACAGAGAGTGGTAAAATGACCGAAAGTAATTGTTTAGCAAAACAATATCTTCGGTATTTGGAGAGAAGCAGAAACAATCTAAGCTTTTGAACAGAAATTTCTGGTGTTAATGTGGGCTTGAAAGTACGCCTGAACTAATGCCTGAACGCCAGAAACCGCATTCCTTGTGACAAGTGTCCGTAATTTGATATGTCAGGGGAACACCCTGAGTAAAGAAGATTATTTACAAAAGAGCTGATGGGAATGAGTTTTCAAGAACTAGCTGAGACCATGAGGGTGATTGTCATTAATTCTGTGGAGACCATAACAAAGCTTATTCATTTATTTTAGAAACATGATGTTGGTTGCCTTATGGACAAAATTGTATAAAAGTTTTAGATCCTGAATCTGTGATGGTTGTGTGATATGGAATTAATATGTCTAGCATAATTTTCACTTTTGCAGATCATTAGACATGGCATTGGACAATTTCATGACATGGTGTTGTTTAAAGATGAAGATTGCTTTTGCTAATTCAAGAGAAGTCTGGATAACGGGGGATAAATTAATTCACCATTCAAACTAAAGATAACTTTAGAATGCTCCTTTGATAACATATTGATAAAACCAAGAATGGGACATGCAGAGTGAAATAGGAGATTCTACAATACTTACAAAACACAACCTCACAAACCATGAACATTCACTTACTGATTTACAACCCCAAGGGATAGGATCCTTTAACATCAATGATTATTTTAGCTTGTTGTTTTGACCAGGAACTCGAGGAGTTAAGCACTTAATGAGTCAAGGCACTGGTGGAAGTTTCTTTTCTTAGATGATTGTGGTTCATTTTAAATGCTTACACATAAATGACACATAGTATGCGGGGAAATAACATGGGTTGGGTTCTTTGTTTTGTTTTTGTTTTCCTTTCTGTTTCTATTCTTCTGTCCTTTATGTCTATTTCTTGGTCTGCTATTTCTCCTCACTGTCACTTCAATAGGTTGGCCACCTGGGAATGATGGTGTGGAACTGACTGTCGTAGTTCCAGTGGAGGGACTGAAGACTAAAAATGTACTGTTTAATGTTATTTTTTAGAATTAATTTTCTTTATTCATTTTCATAATAATTTCATAATGTACTTTCTGAAGTTAGAGTATGTTGTACATGCGTGCTGATGAGAGATATGGGAAGTAAATGTGGATTGTGGATTGAAAGTGCCATGTGTAAGCCAAAACGTTCCATTTTTAAACATAAGCAACATGTTTTTCTACCTTACAAGGAAGTTGAAAGTCGCTCAGTGGTGTATATAAGCTCAATCTTACTGTACCACCCCAGAGAAACATAAAGGCATGAGGGGGTGAGGGAGGAGAAACCCAGAGAAACCATTACAGCTGGCATGATGGGGTGAGGGGATAGAGAAAATGGGGAACAGAGAAATCTGGAATGAAGACCACCTCTCATGTAGCCTTATTCTTCTATGCCCGTTTCTCTCGTATGTCTGATACATGTATATTAAATAATAAATAAGAGATCTCTTGGCAATCTCTTGGCAAAATATCTGGTGTAGCTTCCGTGATTCAACAATAATGAGGAAAAGCATGATCAAATCTACAATTGCCAATAGCATTTAGTTTAATCACAGCTCAGCCAGAGCCGTTGAGCTCAACAAAGCCACAGTTTCCTCCTAATCTCTAACCGTTTCTCCTCCTTATCTCTTCCATTTCGCTTTGAAATACAGCATTCTGTGCAGAATTCAAATGGGTCTGATATGTTTTCTGGTCTGCAGCGACTCGATCGTGTGATCCGCTCTGTGTGTCGTGTCTCGGACCGGAGCTGCGGCGGTTCACGTGACACTAATGTGAAACCAGACTTTGAATCGTTCACTATCCCCTATATAGTGCCCATATGAGCCATTCAACATGTAGAAAGTATCAAATGTGTGAACAAGTCTATTTATAAGATAGCTTCAGATTCTAGAGAGCATTTGATTGGACAGAAAATCCAAGAGAAGCTGAAGTGCAGAGTGATGTTATCCAAATTACTGATCCATATTGGCAGAAGTGAGAGACTGTAAGTTTTGAATGATTATATCTTCTAATGTGAATTTTGTCATTGTTTTGGAGCACATTAGATAAACAGTAAGGCTAACACATTCATACTAAAAGAAAAAAACTTTTAAAAAAACATGCAAATGAAGTATACAGTTAAAGTAACCCATGCAGACTCTAGACTAGAGTGTCACCAGTCTAATCAGCATAACTATTCGAAGAATGAGACAGGGGCTCCAAAAGCCATTAAAGACAAAAGGTGAGAGTCTCAGTAATCAGACTCATTCGACTTACAATAAAGTGAACCGGAATTGGCAGAAACCTCTTATTGAAATATTTGCTTAACAGAATCATTCATCTGATGTCATCATCTGTGGTCTCAAACTCAGCTCCTGGAGGGCCATAGTTTCTAGAAATCCTGAAAACCTTGATTAGCTGGATCAGGTGTGTTAGTTTAGGGTTGGAGGAGCTAATCTCTGCAGGAGCTGAGTTTCAGACCATTGCCTTAAATGCTAAATACAATATACTTCACCTTCTTTTTTCATGCGATGTTATATCAGGAAATAGGATCAGCAGATCCTAAACTGATTCTTAAATTTGTAATTCCACACATAATTAAAATGAAATAAAGCCATTGGAGGGAGCGATTGATACAAACATAATTCACTTACATTACATTACTTTGCATTGCCAGACAATCAGAACCGTAACCATAATTCAACTCAAGCTGTGCTGTGACACTCAATAGTCTCTTATCTCCACGGATCCTCACATAATCAGAATTAGAATTATTGTAATGCATATTGTGAAAATGGATAAACTGATAATGTCACAAAGCACCTTTTATCTAGGACAACTGTTTTGTTGCTGTTTGTTTTAAAATGATGTATATACATACACTATCCATTTCTGTCCACTAATTGATAAAGAAAATTACTAAAGAGGTAAATCTTGTCAAGAGAATGTCATTTGTTTTAGTTTTTTTTTTCTACTTTTTGCTGCATTGGAATTTTATATATAGGCTAGTCTTTAAAATTAAAATTATGAGTATTATTCACAAGATAACTCTCTTGTCATTATTTGCCTTGTTCTCCAGCTGGCTGTGAGCGACAGTACCTTCATGGCATCTGAGGACTATTTCTCAGTTATTTTGCTTTATTTCCAGATTCTATCATAGGCTCGTTCTTACGCAGTAGAGCACGTTCGCACATGCGCACTCTTCAGAAACGGTGCTTTAAATCTCTTGATAAACTAAAAGACGTAAATGACATTTTTATGTATTCTAAATTAAAGACACAGGCTGTACTGAATGTCAGCTTGCTTATTTGGCTCAAGATAAGGATTTATAAAAGTCCACATATCATGCAAATTAGAAACTCTTCTTCTAACCACAGGTCGAGAGCTGTCGTTCCAACCACACAAGTTTGCGATGCTGTTTGCGAATGTTTGTTGGAACGATGGTTTTGGGAAACACAGACTCGTTGTTGAACTGTGCTGATAACGACGGAACTTGCGAACATAGTTGGCCAACGATGCTTTTGGGAAACGCACCCCTGGATGACTAACCTGTCCTGGAAGTCTGTCGCAAACCAGGAAGACGCTTTATTGTCTCCGAGCCGAGCAGTGAAAACTTTCATGTGAAAACTCTTACATTTCCAGACCACTCCTAGGAGTTTATTGAATAATAAGAAGTCATGCGATTTTGGCGGTTCACGTGCTTTTCGCTTCTTTTGGATTTTTTCCAGTCGTCATTCTCGGAGCTCACAGCCGTCACAGGTAACATATTCATCTAAACTCTGTCTAACATTCACAGGTAGGCTACACTAGGCTACTATCCATTTCGATGCCCTGTATCGGGGTTCATCTTATTTTTTAATATTCCTTTTCAATTAAGAAATGAATAAAATAAATACACGGGTTAACAATGTTTGATTTACCCATATCGTAATATCCTATATAAGAAAGCAAGTCTGACTGCAGGTTGTTGGATTTGTTTGATGGTATGGATTTATATTGCTAATGACAAATTTCACTTGATGTTTAAATCACTTTTCATACAAAACATTACAGCTTCCAATACATTTAAACTGTGTTGTTTTGGGGTGCACATCTAAAACATTTTCCACTTTATAGCCTAGAACCTTTTGTACAATATAAAGATTCCGTAAATGTTAAAGCTTCTTCATTCATGGAACCATAAATGCCAATAAAATATTTTAAGAAAAAAGTGTAAAAAAAATGTGTAAACAACATTATTTATAACTTAATATCAACGAGAAACTGCATATTTTTTGTGCTTTATAAAGAATTGTGTCACACTCCATATATGGGACAAAAAGCTAAAGGTTAAAGTGTTGCTGCAGCATTTATAATAGCCTATGTTTTTTTCTTGTTATACACTACTGGTCAAAAGTTTGGAAACATTAAGATTTTGAAATGATTTTGAAAGAAGTCTTTTTTACTCACCGAGGATGTATTTATTTGATAAAAAAAACAAAAAAAAACAAAAAAAAAACAGTAATATTGTGAAATTATTTCTATGTGAATATATTGTTAAATATTCCTGTGATCAAAGCTGAATTTTCTACATCATTACAGTCCTTCAGTGTCACATGATCCTTCAAAAATTATAGTAAAACGCTGATTTTGTGCTCAATTATTAATAATGGTTCTTATGTTTATCAATGTTGAAAACCATTTTTGCATGCTTAATATTTTTGTGGAAACCTTGATACATTTTTGTCTGGATTCTTTGATGAATAGAAAGGTTAAAAGAACAGCATTTATTTGAAATAGAAATCTTTTGAAACAGTGTTTTTACTGTCAGTTTTGATGAATTTAATGCGTTCTTGCTGAATCAAAGTATATTATTATTATTATTTTTATATATTACTTGTCCCAAACCTTTGAATGGTAGTGTATCATGGTATCCACAAAAACCGCACAAAAATAATATAAAAAAAAGTGAAGCAGCACAATTATTTTCAACATTTTGTTTTTGTTTTTGATCAGACACTGAAGCCTGTAATGATGCTGAGAATTCAGATTTGATCACAGGAATAAATTACATTTTTGATCAAATAAATACAACCTTGGAGTGCAGAAGAGACTTCTTTTAGAAACATTAAAAAACTCTTAATGTTTCCAAACTGGTACTATACCTACAATCTTTATGTTTGTTTAAGAAAATTTTGTCTTTTCATTTTAGGTGGTTCAGAGCTCAAAATTGCTGTTGAAAAGGGCACAAGCATCCATATTAATACTAGTGCTACTGCTGGCACAAACACACAGTGCCAGGTTTGTATAAGCCAGGTGTGCCAGTCTTCTGTGGTCCTCAAAAGTGACACGCGTTTGAAATTCAGCTGTTCACAGCCAGAGAACGTGTTCACCGTGCAGATCTTCAGGGATAAGCCTAATGGTGAGAGCTGTCAGAGACAAATAATACTTTTACTCCTTACATTTTTCATTTAGACAATCATATTCCACTGATCATTAAGACAAAACATGTATTCAAAGATTTGTTTAAATGATGTAAATGCATATTTGCGGAATGCTGACCATAAATGAAAAAGAATTATAATGTTTGCCATTCTATTACTAATAATATAAAAGCAAACGCTATAATACTTTTATAATATATAATTATAATACTATCTATAATAAACAGAGACCGTCACTGCATCCGAAATCGCATATTGGTACTACATTTGAATTTGAATGTACTTCGTGACCGTTAAAAAATGATGTTCTATATAGTATGAAAATGGGTAGTATGAATGAAATTCGGTTGTTACTGTCATGTGACCCACCAGCATCTGTTGCGTCGCTTCAGTGCCATTTATAAATCCAATCCCGGGCCTCATGGGTAAAGTGTCCATCATATGCGCACTTCAGATTCTCGCTGGTAGTAGTAGGTCATCCGGGTACTTTTCGCCTACTTTTTTCCCCAGTACTATGTATTCCGACATGCTACTATTTTGGCTCACTGTTTTTCGCATACTATATAGTATGGAAGTATTCGATTTTGGACTCATCGCGTAAACTAATAAAGATGGAGAGCGCTGTGTTCTCAGGGTATGTTACACGACAATGATGTACTACAAGCCGAAACGTTTTTTTTTTTTTTTTTGCATACAGATGACAATGTTGTCAAAATGTTTTTCATGGTCAACTTAATAAATCTACAGGGTCTTTATCTGACATAACACATTTGTTCAACAGTGATATCAGACAATGAACCCAAAAAACACCATGCCTTTCAAAAGTTCAATCGGACCTTCACCTGGAATCTGAATCCTCCAGCTAGTGCGACAATACATTTGAATTTCAGTAGGACTGGTTTACGGCAGATTCAGCCGACTGACGGCTGCCCAGACAAGCACGTTTACATGCTCACAGTGGAGAATGTCACTGTTGGGAGGTTTTGTCGGAATGGAACTATTAGACAAGTCGATGTGCCTAAAGTTGGCAAACTGTCTTTGGAAGTGTCTGGCGGTCAACCTCTGGATATGACAGCTATCAGCGTATTACGCGGATCTCCCATTGATGGTAAGTGCAATGGTAAAGCTTATATATTTAAGCACAAATTGTCTAAACAAAGTTGTCATATGTGAACTGTTGAACTTTCTTTATTTTACAGCACTGGTTAAAATCCATGTTGTTCTCCCAGAGAAGAGTTCAACCCAGGATTTCTTTACCCCAAACACTTTTCCTGAAAATATACAGACAATTTGGTATTTCAAAGTGCCCCAGACGTACTACACAGATGTGCGCATTCTGAGCCACACTGTTCCAACATGCCTCCAACCTGGAAACACCCCTACAATGAAGTACTTTTGGCTTGGCAAGGCCAGTGTGGTAAAACCGCTGAATGGAAGCCAGCCAATGGTGGAGACTGGTGATTTTTATCTCTACATAAAGAACTGCAACATGTCCTGGCCACGTCCTCCATCGCAAGGCCTAATGGTGCACTTTCAAATCTCTGCCATCACGAGAACAAAGGGTATGTACAAAATTTAATACATAATAAATTATGTTAACAAAATAAAAGGGATCATTAAAATTGCATGATTTTTTATGTAGTACTGTCCCGAGTAAGCTGTTTAACATAACAGATGTTTATATATAGTCCACATAACATAATAATAACTGAATTTAAACCAGTTCAAAAGTTTACATACTCTTGATTCTTGATACTGTGTCGTTACCTGGATGATCAAGTCAAGTAACCTTTATTTATATATCGCTTTATACAATACAGATAGTTTCAAAGTAGCTTTACAGTGAAAATGATGCATTTCGGCTGTTGTTCAGCTGAAGTCAGTTCAGTGTTGATTTAGATCATCAATTATTAAATTTGTTCATTTCATCTATAAAGCAGTTCTACAAAAAAATGATGTCATCGTCCAGCTCAGGTCAATGACAGCAGCGTCATTACAGTCAGATCAATAATATTGTTGAATTTTAAGTGATCAGTGACCGGTTTTATGCAACACACACACACACACACACACACACACACACACACACACACACACACACACACACACACACATACTGATGGTCAGATAATAGCCTTTCAACTCTGTAGGGCGGGTAATTTGTATTCAGGAAAGACAGAGGGGTTATTTAGCCATAAACAAAGACCTTTGACCTTATGGGTGGAGGGGTTAGAAAGACCTTTTGCCTTAACCAGCTTGATCTAGTCATACGGAAAGTTACAGGAGAAGGAACCTTGAATAGAGGGGGGTTAGAAGAACTTTATTTTGTCTTAACCAGCCCGATCTGGTTTACTGGGGTAATGGAAAATTACGGACGAGACCTTAGGAGAAAAGAGGTATAAAAGGCTGTCCTGTTTCTGTGTGATCAGGTTTTTGCTCCTATCACTGGGTAGCTGCGGTGATTTGTGTGACCAAGCCTCTTAAAGAGAATAAAACCTCTTCTCTTTAATACAAATTGACTTTGAATGTTTCTTATGCCTTGATGCTGTTTGTTCATTATTGTTTTTGCCACAACATGACATTTTCTGTAAAACAAAACAATTTCTCACATTAAGCAATGTATTATCTTTTATTTAATATTAGCTTACTTTAGCTGAATGTAACACGTTAAGGTAAATTGGGACACTAACAAAACTTGATTTTTTTTTAAAATAGAACGAAGAAACTTGCACATCATTGCATAAAATTGTATTATCACATGAACAGATGTAATAAAAATGTATATTGTACATCAAAATACTGTTTGTATTAGAATATAAACCTTAACAATTTTACGTAAGGCCATACGTAACATCTTGGTTATGTATGTAACCCTCGTTCCCTTAATGAGGACTGACCGATGAATAGGAATCTCGCTAGAGAGGCCAATCTACTTCGGGTGTAACTAAAACGAGCCAATGCATGCAATAATTGCACCAGCTGCCCTTCCTCGCAGTGCAGGTATATAATGAGCAGAAGGTACATCACATCATTAGGTTTTTGCTGGGGAGCCGAGCCGGTGACCTGGCCGCCCAGCGGGGTACAGCAGATGTGGCGACGGGATGTGGCATCTCCGTTCCCTCCAGGAAAAAAAGTGCCTTCTACTCCCTCTTACCTGATGGGATAGGGCTTACACAGAGAATGTCCATCACTGCTGTTCCCCATAACCCACTCAGTGAGACTATTGGATAACACTGGGAAATCGTGCCCTTTCTACTGGAAAAGGGACTCTGCGGAAGCCACATCCTTCCCAGAAGGAGTTACTTGGAGGTGTGCATATGGACTAACTGCATTGGGTTGTGCTACATATGGAAGATACTGGGGTAACTCCAACCTCATAAGAGATGGGTTCTCCCAAGGGAGAGACACGGGCTTCCGTTTAGGAGCCACCGTTGAAAAATACACATATGGGATCCCCTCAGGGTCACACATATGGCACCCAGCCCAGACCTGTATGGAGGCTGTTGCTGCGCGGGAGTGGGGGCAGATGAAGGGGGGGGCGTCCTCAGCAATGAAGAGACTTGGGATGCTACGGAGGGCGGTCAGGTGGACCGCTGGTACTCTGCCTTGAGACGGTCCAGCATGTTCCACTGGGAACAAGAGGTGAGGGTTCCTAGGGGGTTGGTTCCCCGAAGGAAGTACACTCACCTTGATCCTCAAATCACCCACACTACTCCCTGAAGTAACCCTCTGGGGAGGATTAGATTGAGGCAGAGGCACGGGGACCCCGGCAATAAACAAAGATGAAATCAGCCCCGCTGCAGTGCCGTCACACCAACACCGATCCAGCAGAGAGGTTCTTCCAGAAAGCGGACTCGTACAAAGTACACTTGCTTGTAGAGAGAGCAGACATGAATCGCTCAGCTCCGAAGCGATAAGCTGAAGATGCGATGAACCTTCTGCTCATTATATACCCGTGCTGCGAGGCAGAGCAGCTGATGCAATTATCGCATGCCAAGTAGATTGTAGATTGGCCTCTCTAGCGAGATTCCTATTCGTCGGTCAGTCCAACGTGTCGTCAAACGTGACCGACTGAAAGGGAACGTGCTTTCTTACTATGCATAGGTCTATATAAAATAAAGTATAGCATTATACTGTTATTATTATTATTTTATTAACTTTATTAACTGTTATATATATTCAATAACACCAGTTATTGCTTCACCTCAACAGCTTTATTCAGATTTATTCTTTTACATTTCATTGCTGACATTCAATAGAATATACAGATTTACCAGCATATTTGCCATATTTCATCAATGAACAAAATACAATTATAGCCATACCAGTAAAATCACTGTGCCAGTAGAAAATAAATGTTGGAAATATAAAAATAAAAGTTTGAAGAGTTAAAGTACTTAAATAGTAGTATACAACAATAACCAGCGAATATATATCGTTAAACCGTTTAAAACCACATGCTATAAAGAAAAAGGTCTTCTTTATTGTGACGACTCTTCCCGTCTGTTTCACGATGGTCCAGCCGGTCTGTTAGCGCCACTGCAGGAGGAAAAGGCTAGTTAGCACAGCTTTAATGAGAAATGAGCACACGCACCAATGTTCTTACTGATATGTATTAACTCAAATGTATTTATACCTTGCAAATAATAAATTACATGTGTTTTAAATTATTCCTACTAATTTAACGTACTCCTAGGACATTCATCTTCACAAACGCTGCGGGAGGAAAAGACCAGAAAATGAACGCTTGCTCAGATATTCTTGCGGAAACTTATTAAATAAAACATAGCTTTATATCTTGCAAATAACATCAGAATAAAACATTTAAAGCTAAGTCTAAAAAAGTGAAAGTGAGCTTTCATCTTCATGATGAGTCTGTCACAGAGCCATTGCGTGAGCAGGTTTGTGGTTTTTCATGGTCATTTTAGTACTGTAATACTAATACTTTCCCAGAATGCATTGAATATGAACAGTTTATACAGTAGGAAACTGTTAAGAATACAGTAATAATGCTGTGAAAACTACTATATCTACAGTAACATACTGTACTCAGATTCTACTGTAGGGAATTGTTGATAATACAGTAATATTACTGTGAAAATAACAGAAATCATTTACTGTGTAGTAGGGTGAATCTAATGTAAACAGGTAGGCTATTATTTTACCCCAAAATGAAAAGAAATATAAGCCATTATATTTAAATTAAGCCTATGCATTGTGATCGGTTTCAAGATACGTTTTTATTGTTATTTATTGATTTTCTTTTATCACTATTGATTCACCTTGATTACACAAGGCTAAGATTGAGCCATCTGTTGTGTCATTATGGAAAACCCAAGCAGTTCCAGGTCATGACTCATGGAGGTGGGATATGAGAAGAGCGCTTTCATTTCTTTAAAGAGCCTCTGGGCTCACATGACATGAGGTGCTGTTGAAGCTGCTTTTAGTCAACCTTGCTTTTCCACTTGTTTGATTAGGGTGGGGAAACTATTAAGAAGCAGTCACTGATTCAGTGCTGAATCAACACTGATTTCAGACATTGTTTCAACACTGAGCAGACAGTAACAATAGACATCAAATTAACTTATTTTCAGTTGTGTTCTACATGCAGTATGGAGGTTTGTTTTATTAGTTGGAAAGTTGTGTAAGTGTCAAATGTGTGTAAGTGTTTGTGTAGTCCTGGTATTCCAGGACTATATGTTATGGGGACCATCTCAGATAGGGATGTAACCCTCTTTCCCTGAAGGAGGGAACGGAGATGTTACGTCAAGTCACCGATGTAATTGGGATCACTTCAGGTAGCCCTATCATCTTCGAGTGTATACAGAACAAGTCAATACACATTGGCGTGTGCGATTTGCATCTCACGCCCCACCCCGCAGCGCGGTTATAAATATGGAACCGGATGCATGCACCTTTGTTTTACGCTGAGGAGCCGAGATAGTGACAGCCGTGCAGCGATGGTACAGGAACCATGGCGACAGGTCGTAACATCTCTGTTCCCTCCTTCAGGGACCGAGGGTTACATACTAACTTAGACATTCCCTTTCAGTCGGTCACATTCGACGTTACGTCGATGTCACCGACGTAATTGGGATCCCTTTGGAAATGCCACGGTTGCTGCCACATCCAGTGCCCTGCGTGAGACCCTCAGACCCCCAACTGACTGGGGCGGGGGAACTCACAAAGAGAGTTCATACTGCTGTTCCGCATGACCCATACAGCCAGACTTTTGGATGACACTTGAGTAGAATATATGGAGTATCACCGGGGTGGCTCCAGCTTGAGTAGGGGGAGACAACACCGGTCAGTAACGGCAGAGCAGACTCTGCCAAGGGAAAGACACAGGCTCACCGCAGGGAGCAGTACCTTGGAAGAATGCACATATGGGATTGCTGCAGGGATCACAACATATGAGACCCAGCCTAGCACAGGTTCCACCAATGCATACGAGTGTTATAATGTGTTATAACAGGGGAAGAAACCGGCTCTACGCGTAGGCTATAGAATCTAGCGAACATGTTCGGTGTTGCCCAGCCCGCAGCTCTACAGATATCCGTCAGCGAGGCGCCACGTGCCAGCACCCAGGAAGAGGCAACACTCCTAGTAGAGTGGGCTCTCAACCCAAGCGGGCAAGGCACGCCTTGGGTCTGGTACGCCAATGCGATGGCATCCACTATCCAGTGGGCCATCCTCTGCTTGGAGACAGACTTTCCCTTCTGCTGGCCTTTGTAACAGATGAAGAGCTGGTCTGAGGTCCTAAGGCTTTGCGTTCTGTCCACGTATAGGTGCAGAGTGCAAACGGGACAGAGAAAAGCTAGGGCTGGGTCTACCTCCTCCAGGGGCAGCACTTGAAGGTGCACCACCTGGTCCCGGAAGGGAGTGGTAGGAACCTTGGGCACATATCCGGGCTGGGGTGTCAGGATAACGTGAGAGTTGGCCGGGCCGAATTCTAGGCACGATTCGTCGACCCAAAATGCATGCAGGTCCCCTACCCTCTTAATAGAGGCCAATGCAACCAGGAGTACTGTCTTCCAAGACAATTTTTAACTCTGCTGACTGCAACAGAAACAAGTACCAGAGACAAGTCCCAAGAGGGTAACGAGTATTTAGTCTTCCCCCTCAGGAACCTGACGACCAGGTCGTGTTTTTCCAGCGACTTACCCTCGACTGGATCATGATGAACATGAGAGGCAGCTATTGTGCCCGTCAGCTGGCGTTAGGGAACGACCGCACCCAGAAACGCACAGGCGGAATGACATCCTGAAAAGGACGCAGTGTCACACCTGTGGAGCTCTTTTAGGGAAAATACTCTTTCTTTTAAATAGTGCTAAGGCACCCAGGAATGGCTGCGGTGCAACAGCAGGGAAGTAGTGCAGCCTGCTGTGCACTCTCACGGGGGAAGCTATTACGGGACATATTGAATGGCTCCTCCCCCTTTTCAAATAGCCAATAGCGTTTAGTTTACCTCACAGACTGCCATTTCGTATTACACATCTCCAACCCATATTGCTCTGTGACGTGTCAACGCCGGTCGATTTGGCCATGTGGTATTTATAGCATAGGAGTCGGGACACTTTAGATTCTAGAGAGCATTTGATTGGACAGAAGATGTGATGAGAAGCTGAAGTCCGCAGTGATGTCATAAAAATCTGTGATCCATTTTAGCAGAAGTGAGAGACTGTAAGTTTTGAATGCTTATATCTCCTAAATGCGACTTTTTTCATTGTTTTTGAAAACACCAGCTTATTCAAAACCTTAAGGGGCTAACATAATCATACTAAAAGCTAAAAAATTACATTTTGATTTCAGGGGGCCTTTAACAGGTCACTCAGAGGTCTTTTAACTCTTTGCCCGCCATTGACAGAAATTTCTGTTATTTGTGAGAAAACGCTTCCCCACCATTGGTGGAAATTTCCGGCTTTCTGTTTTCACTGTTACGTACTATGGTAGGGGACGCTATTAAACATCTTCTGAAAGTGTACCCTATTGAAAAATAAATATATCAAAATGTATTTGAAATACATTTATTTTAAGCTAAGTACTACAACCACATTTACATATTTATTTACTTAATATAAACACTCTGCAATTGTACTTTAGGTATACTAAATTGGAACAACTAATTTTGTACTTAAAGGTGCATTGTGTAATATTAAGGAGGATCTGTTGACAGAAATGCAATATCATATACATAATTATGTTTTCAGTGGTGAATAAAGACCTTACTTAATGAACCGTTATGTTTTTATTACCTTAGAATTAGCCATTCTATCTACATAGACCACGGGTCCCCTTTACATTGAAATGCGGCGACATGTTTCTACAGTGGCCCTAAACGGACAAACGCGTTTCGACACTATGTTGTTCTTCGTGTAAAGAAGCTCCCCATGCATTAGGACCCACACAGACCACAGGGTGAGCACCCCCTACTGGCCTTACTAACACCTCTAACAGCTGCAACCTGGTTTTCCCAGGAGGTCTCCCATCCAGGTACTAATCAGGCTCAACCCTGCTTAGCTTCAGTGGGCAACCAGTCTTGGGCTACAGGGTGATATGGCTGCCAGAATTTTGGGTTTTTTTTGTAAAAAAAATTATTGTTATACCCTGTGAGAGCAAAATCAGTAAGTTTTAGTCAAATGCGATAACATTAGCTAGCATTTTTGGGAAAAAGAAACTCTTCGGGTCAAAATGACCGGAACACAACTTGCATGGAAGCATAGTTTACAGGCTAATACAGTGAGATTATAAAATAATTTCTAGTGATCGACCAATAAACTGACCGATATTTTTGGATATTGTGATATTATTGAGATGTTCGCTTTTGGCCGGTTAACAGGAGTGTTTACCTACCTAGTTTGTTAGATTGTAATTTTCCTAAGCTTTGTCAGTGGTTATAGACCATTTCTATTTCTTCTTTTGCCGAATTTTGAGAAAATGTTTTGTAAAAAAAAGTTTTCTTTTCAGTACAATTGTGTTATACTGTATAAGCATTTAAATAGCCTTGCCCTGCACTCAATCTTCTAGATATAGGTATTTGGATGAGTTCACTGTTCCTCGACACATCACGGTCTCTATTCTCATAATAAAATTATTTCATCTTTTGATCACAACACAATTTCATATAATGTTTATTTGACATCTGTTGTTCTTCTTGTCACTGTTGCAGGGCAGTGTATAGGACATCTGCCTGAGAATCAAACGCTACAAATACGTGTGATGAAAAAGAATCCCAAGTCCGCCTGTGTGTTGAAACTGGATTCGGTCATAATGGACATGGTCACCATAGCTTCAGGGAGCCGTTATGACCTTGACATCTTTGACTGTAACAAGGAAGAACTAGAGTGGACAGTCAACCAGACCATAGGTACTCAACTGTTTGTAATGATCCACCCTTCTGTGCCTTAAATAAGACTATATCCTAAATGTTTTGAGCTTTATCTCACTGTGTAAAATGCTCCCAATCACTACTAGAACAGAAAGTTCACCAGTTAAATCTATATTTACAATAACTTATATTATTTAAGCAGGTCAGGTACATGACTTAGGGGCAAAATATTGTTATTAGGTATTCCCTAAACTTCTCAGGTACCTTCAGAACATGATAGAGAAAACACCTACAAACTTTTTGTGGCTTATTGCGGCGATTATCTAAGCCAAATTTGGTGGTGGTGTTTTTGATAGAAATCCAAGATGGCAACCAAAATAATGGGGAGGACACAAACTAATGGGTTAACTCTACTGTGCAATTTCAAAAGAACCCGAGGGAAATCTAAATATGTTACAAGACCCAAAGGCCTAAGAATAATAATGATAAACATAAACAAAAATTCTTTAAAGTTATCATTCTTGGTGTGAATGGGCCTTAATGCTCTTTTAGTTCTTGGCCCACAACAATTAAACATTCCTCCATTCATCATTTACTTTGTTTCTTTATCAACAGAATGTAAAGAATGGAGAAACTGTGCATCCACTCCATTCCCTATAACCTTCAATTACGAGCTGCAGTGTATCCCAGGAGTTCTGAAGACGATCACATGGCACCTTCACGGCCCACCGAACAGTGCAGTGGAGCTACAGTCCCCTACAGGCGGCCTGCATCACTGTCTGCCTGAGGACAAATACAATAGCATCCTCCTCCTAAATGTGTCCCATGTTAACACTGGCATCACTGTTGGGCAGTTTTGTCCAAAGGGAACCATTGAGAAAATCCAGATCCGTGAATCCAGTATTTCAGTAACTGCCTCCGTTACAAGTTTCAGTGGCCAGAATTTGGCAGCTAAACCCTTTTTAAATTATTCATTTACACAAGACATATCAGGTAAAGGATTTCATTATACATTCATTATACATTACTGCAAATGGAAGCTGCTTTGTCTCTTGAGGAAAATATATAGCAGGTGCATGATTTAGTAGAACAAAAATGGTGTAGAAACTGTCTGTGAATCAAGATTTTGAGTTTTAAATTGACACACTACCGTTCAAAGGTTTTTTCCGTTAAATTATTTAATTTATACTTTTTTATACAAAAGTGCCAGTTATAATATTGTTATAATCTAACAAAATATTTATATTTCAAATAAATGCTTTTCTTTTAAACTTTCTATTCATCAAAGAATACTGAAAAAAATAATTTGTCATGGTTTGCATAAACATATTAAGCATCACAACTATTTTCAACATTGATAATAATCAAATGTTTCTTGAGACACAAATCAGAATATTCAAATTATTTCTGAAGGATCATGTGACACTGAAGACTGGAGTAATGATGCTGAAAATTCAGCTTTGATCACAGGAATAAATTAACATTTAAAATATATTACAGTAGAAAACAGTTCTTTTAAATTATAATAATATTTCACAATATTCCTGTTTTTAATGTATTTTTGATCTAATAAATGCAGCCTTAATTAGCATAAAGAGATTTCTTTTGAAGACATTAAAAAAATCGAACCAACCGCAAACCTTTCAACTGTAGTGTACCTGCTCAAATAAATTCATTGTGAGTAACTTGATATCAAAAATCAAAACAGTTATTGAGTTTTGCTGTTCTGTCGTTCTCATACAGAGCACTATATATTCACTGTTGCACCAAAAAAGGATAACCCTACCGTGTTGGCGACCCCAGTCTGGCCGTCCGGGATGAAATCCTCCAGCACTGTGTCCTGGATCGTTAACATTGAGCCACAGCTTGAGAGCAAACTGAAGTTCAGGAACGTCAGCCAGCCCAAGTGTAAGGGGGGGCACACAAACATTGCAGTGTGGACCATTCCCTCTCAAACGGTGGTGTACAGTACTAAACAGGATGAGAATATTAATGATATCCTGGTCACAGGAAGTTTTTACCTTAACATGTCAAACTGCAAGTCGCCAACAGTACCTTTCAGGGCAATGATGGAGATCACACTGCAGAACAACACAAGTGAGAGAGCCTTACTTTCTTCTGTCCACTAGATTCCCACTAGAATGTCCATATAATATATCAATAGGGGAAAAACTTGAAAAGATGAAGTGAAATGTATTGTCATGTTTTCAGATAAGTTTTCAGACATGCTTCTGGGCATCATCCTGAGTATCGTGGGCATCATGTTGATGATCATAACAGCCGTGGTGATTTGGATTGTTCTCAGGTGAGAGTTTTCCAAAAACATATTTTAAATATAGCTGAAAGCAGC
This sequence comes from Leuciscus idus, assembly GCA_021554675.1. NCBI lineage: Eukaryota > Metazoa > Chordata > Actinopteri > Cypriniformes > Leuciscidae > Leuciscus > Leuciscus idus. Next base: position 6,805,833 of record CM038635.1, read on the forward strand.
ATTTACAGTGGTTCAAGCACTTTAAGGCCTTTAGGTGCATATTAAAAAATATATTAAGTGTTATTAAACAAGCCTGTGACCACCTAAATAAGAGATGAAAAAAACAAACAATTTTCAGGTAATTTATAGCACCATCCTTACCTCCATAAAAGTTGACATGCTTGTTAAGAATCATGTGTAGCATGTCCCTTCTTAATGTCATAGGTTTGAGGTTTTGTAGGAATAATCGGCTTTAGGGTAAACTGTATGGGTCACATCCATTTTGAAATGACTACTATAGCCATCCGAATACTACAGTTCAAAATATATATTTTTTATAATTATTAATCTGGGGAGTCCTGAGATATGTACTAAACTGGTTTTATTGAGGTTGAGCAAAAAACCTTTGTAATTTGTGTATTTTGTATATAAAATACAAAAGTATTTTTTTCTTGAGGTAAAGTTGTTCAGATTGAGATCCAACAAATGATTTAAATGTGTATGTGCAAAATATCTCATAATATACAATCAGTATACAAGTTTCACACATGTAAAATGTGATAGCGCCTATCTGATGGTAATTTCTTTCAAATTTTTCACTGTCTTTGGAGGCCATGAGTCAAAACGGGTCCACTGAGTTTTATTTTGATCGACCTCTGTTAACCTTGTCTAATAGCTTCTGAATGTTGATTGGCTGATGGTAGCCATATTTTTAAAGTCAGTGTCCTCATAGACAAGGATGGTACCTTGGACAAAGACACTGAATGCCAATTTTTAAGACAATCTGGCCAACTGTTGCATAGTTATAGCCATTTTCAATTTTATTTCGGTTATAGCACCACCAAGTGGCCAAACGCTGCAATTTTTTTTATATTACGTGTAAATGAGCCCATACACATGTGCACCAAGTTTGGTGAAATTATCTCATTCCATTCAAGAGTTATAGCCATTTAAGTAAAAGTGATATATTAAACCAAGCTCTCTTCAAATGTTTGGCAATTTTTTTTTTTATATAATTATTGATATTAGGTCTCCAGAGAATCTTTCTGCACTGGTTTGGTTCAGTATTGTACTGTAATATTTGATTCTTAACAAAGCATCTTAATATTGCACAGGACAAAGAAGAGGAATAAGGCTCCCCCGGTGTCCGTCTACAATCCCAATCAGCATGCTTTCCTTCCAGGCCTCCATGGTATCCCTAAAACACAGGAGGAGGAGGAAGATCCTCACACTTATGCGTACATAGACGATACTCTAGTATATTCTCATCTGCTTAAACATGATGCTGAAAATGAACAATGTACAGATGAGAGCTGCCCACCTTTACCTGACAGACCAGTCAGAAAAGGTAAAAGCGTGGTCACTAAAGGCAGCTCGATGGTTGACAATGAGATCTATGGTTATATTCAGGGACAGTCAACTACATCTGGCTCACAAAAGTCTCCCATCAAAACCTCTGAGGAAGGGGCCTATGAAACCAGACTGTGCGGGTGAAGGAAAAGAGGCCTTGATGGAATTTTATTTTCTACTGGACAATTAATATTTTTTTAGGTGTCTACGACATTTATATATTTAGTGATTTCATGTTTGAACAGCCTGCTTGTTTTAAAGATTGTATGTTTTTTTTATATTAAAACGTCTACATTCATTTGCACTATGTGAAGTTAGAGATACTTTTTCTAGAGAAAAAAAAAAGCTGATTGTGATTAGAAATGTTATTATTGCAAAGCGTTCTCTGCTGCCTTTAACCGAGTGACCTCACTGGTGAATATGTGAGCGTTGACTCAATCTCATGGGAAAATAACTATTTCACTAGTGATTTCATATGAATTTGTAAAATTGGACTTGTATGAAAACATATATGTATATATTTTTTTAAAGTAAACTGAAAGGTTCACCACACTGATAATTGAGGCATAAGCAGATTGTAGTAAAACATACAAATGAGATCATACAAATCCATATGAATTAGCCACCAATTCACCAAAGCATAAAATAGTTACAAATTGTCATATTTGGACATTTGACATTATGCTAGAGGCTCAACTGCAAACCCATCAAACCTACTCTTGTTTTATTTACTTAAAATTCTGTCATTATTTACTCACCCTCAAAATGTCATAAACCTGAATGAGTTTCTTCTGTTGAACACAAATGAAGAGATTTTGAAGAATATTGGTAACCAGATAGTTGACGGTAGCCATTGACTTCCATAGTAAGAAAAAAAACAATACTATGAAAGTCAAAGGCTACCGTCAACTGTCTGGTAATGATGACAGAATTAACATTTTTGGGTGAACTATCCCTTTAGGGGCTTCTGCTATCAGTTGTGTCTGGTTATTAAACGGATGATTCTTCAATCTAGATTTAAAAGTGTGAACCCTGCAGCAGGGACGCTATTGCCAGACCATTAAGGGCGATATTATATTTATTGTGTTTTATGTAAAATACTAGTCATTCTTAATGCTATAGCTATATTACCAATCAAATTTTCTCAATATCAACAGAAGCATCTTTACACTGCAAAGGTGGAACAGAAGCTGTATCTGACATGGCGTTTGTTTATTTACACCAACTTTTTAATGCTTCTCAAAGGTGGCATACTCAACATTTGTATAATGTACAGTAAATAGACCACATAAAGTATAAAAATTATTAAATGAATCTAAACGCCTCCGATTGGCCACTGCATTCACAAACATTATAGGTTATAATGCTCTACACTGAGGAAAAAAGGCATAACAAGAAAACACAAAGGCGATATTTAGTCTTTTATTGCCTGATTTTAGGGGAAAATCTTCAGAAATAATTAAAATATGGTAATATGGGTTAAACTAAGGTAGATGCTTGTTGGTAGCTAAAAGCCAAATTAATAGGTCGAACCAATTAATAAAAACAATATGAAACACATCTTCACCTGGAATCTGTTTTCATTTTATTTTTAGTTGAAGTTCAAGTAAAAAAAAAAAAGTGTTTTGGAATTTTTTTATTATTTTTTAAATGTCTATATAGTTTTTCTTAAGTTTTTTTTAAATTTATTACAGTACTTAAACTAGAACTGGTTGCTTTACAATGATTGAAATCGCAAAATAGCCATAAATAATTACTAAATAAACTGCAAAATGTTACTTTTCCTAATCGTGGCGCCATCTGCGGGACACACTTAGCCTAGCTAGGGTTCAAAGCGGCTTTGAAACGCTGTTACGAGCCAGTTGCCCAGGAACCTTTTTTAAATGAATTTTGACAATGCATGGTTGTGAGAATGTGATATTGCTTAGTGCGATCATCAAATCGCAACAGTTGTGATGTAATTATATGTATAGTCTTAAGCGCTGCATATTTCAGAGTAAAGCACAGCACTGTGCTCATTTTAAGTGTCGATTCACAGTACACACTACTCTGTGTGTTTGAGTCGCTAATAATTTCCATTTAGGAGCGCAATTTTTGCCAACCATCTTCCCAAATTCATAATGATAATCAGTGATAAATATGTTGTCAACAAAGTGAAGTCTCTCTGCAGTGATCACATTCCTGAGCGACAAAGACATTCAGTTAGAATGGGGCAGATTCAACCAGACCTGACTCCAAAATATTTCAATTTGAACATTTATTTTAAGGATTTAGCACTGTTTGTGCTAAATTATGATCAAATTCAGATATTCAACAACGGCCTAGAATCAGCCATGGCTTGTGTCATTTTGGAAGCACAAGTCGAACTGAAGAGCATCAAACCACGCAGGAACTGCTAGTCATCTGTTCGCAACACATAATTAATAAAACTTGGAAACTTAGATTAAATTCACTGGTCTTTCATTTCTATATGATGAGTTGCCTTTCACCATCCTTGATGTTTAAATGGTACTAAATATTCAACAATATTATTGATTTGACTGCAATGACTCTATTGGATGAGAACTGAACTGAACTGCTTTATAGATGAAACTGAATAGTTTAATCATTGATTATCTTTACAACAGAACTGAATCAACACTGAACTGACTTCAGCTGAACAATGACACTCTTTTAGAGCTGCTGTGCAGCCAAAATGAATTCTGTTTGCATCATTGAATAATTTTCATATCACTGTAAAGCTGCTTTGAAACAGCTTGTTTTGTATAAAGCGCTATATAAATAAAGGTGACTTGGCTTGAACGTTCAAGTGCAGGAGAACATGGGAATTACTTGACTCAAATAACATTTTGATGTTACAGATGAAAGTGTAAGACTGAGGATAATTTTCAGTGAATTCCTTGAAGCACTTGAGGTTTATTTCCACTGAATCATTTTCACACTGAATACCTGTTACACATGGGTTAGATAAAGGTGGAATCAATGAAGCTCCATTTCCAGAAGTATGTTGTGTAATACTTTTCTCATGATCTTGCACAAGCCTTGTAATAGGCTATGACATTTTATTGTGTTTCTGTTATTGTCAATACAAGTTAAGAAGCCATTACAGAGACAGAAAAACATTTGCAGGAATTACACATTTTCAAAACAAGAATTGAAAAAGGAAAAATGTGTAGCCTACTTTTCAAGCCAATATCATGAGAACACTTGACTATTTTACAAGTTGGCAATTTTGTATAAATTCTTTATAAATTTGTATACATTTTTTTTAATAAAGCACGAATGTCTATCCCAAACCTAACCCTCAGTGGGGCGTAAGCAGATCTTACAAAACCATACAAATGAGATCGTACAAATTCAAACCAATTTGCCAAAATGTAAAACAGTTAAAATTTACCATACGTTTTTTTTTTCTTCACTTACATAAATGCACAGTTCCTGTTAGTTTACATAATTATGATAATGATAAAATTTTTGATTACAATTCAGTATGTATTTTTGTCAATATGAACTCATTTGTGAACATACTTGTAAACATAACTTTGATGATGGCTATAATAAAGATCCAATAGGGTTCTACACATTCTACTGTTTACACTTAAAAATAAAGGTTCTTTATTGGCACCGATGGTTCCATGCAGAAATGTTAACATCCATGGAACCTTTCCATTCCACAAAAGGTTCTTTATAGTGCAAAAGGTTCTTCACATTAAGAAGGGGACACACTTAAAGACTAGCTGAAACATTCTAAGACTGAACTGAACACACTTACAGAAGTTTCAATAGCCGCGTTTCCACTGTCGGGCCAGGGCTGGACCGGGCCGTGCTAGTACGTGCCAGGGCCAGTCGCGTTTCCACTGTCCAGCTGCGTTCACACTACAAGCGACTTTGTCGCTGCATGTCGCTGGTGGCTGGCGATGAGGTCGCTAGTGGGCGTTCCCACTACTGGTTGCCTTGTAATGTTTATGAATAACATCCAATGACAGCGAATCCGTTTTCTTGCCGCTAAAAACAAACATTCTGGAGGGAAAATATTAAATATTTAGACTCGTAAAGCATGTAAGTTAAATGAACGAGTACCTGGGTCTCACAACTCCGAAAATATCAGATCAAAATTGAAAATAGGCGCTATCTGTATAAACAAACCACATATTTGAGCTTTAAACAACTACATTCTCGACTGAAAAACTCTTATAACTACATTTCATGACACAATAACAGTAGTATTTTAGATTTTAAAAAATACTCCTCCATCTTTCTGTCGATGGGGCGAGGGGCTGAGCAGAGAAGGATGATGACGCGCGCTCCAGGCTCCACTCCTATTGGTTGTCGCTCGCGAAAGTCGCTCTTCATTTGCATAAAGTTAAACATTTCTCAACTTTGTCGTGTCGCCAGACACGCCCCATCCAGTCACCAACGGTCGCGACCGCGCGTGTCGCCGGAAGTCGCCCGCTCCCCATTGAAATGAATGGTATCGTGTCGCTTTGTCGCGTGTAGTGGGAACGCAGCTTCACTTCCGGGGCTTGATCGGGGCTTACTCGGGGCCAACGGCCAGGATTTCTGGCCCATCGAATACCTTAGGCCAGCTCTGGCTAGAGGCGTGGTCAAGGTAAAAGGCGGAGTTTATCGGTGTTAGGGAAAGTTATGGTTTGCGGCAAGATGCACATTTAACTTTTTTATATTGCGAAAATGAAACGGTGCTCGAAATGGAGAATCGCCTGTACTGGTCTGTCGAAGATACCAAAGCTCTTCTGAGCATTTGGGCAGAAGAAAGGGTACAACGTCAATTTGACGGCGTGTGCAGAAACGAGGACGTTATAAAATACATCGTTGCTGAACTTGCTAAGCTAAGCATTCAGCGAACAACGCTTCAAGTTCGGGAAAAAATTAAAAAGTTGTGGGCGCAGTACAAGGCGATTAAAACGCACAATGGACAAAGCGGTGCCCAGAGAAGGAACTTTCCATGGTTCGACTTGATGGACGGTGTGCTGGGTCACCGTCCCTCTGTTAGTGGAGAGACAAGTCGGGACACTATGGCAGCCGCGGACGGTGAGTTAATACATGCTATCTTCTTAAAATCTAAGTTTTCTAACTTCCTAACTTCCTGCCTGAATGAACATCATAATTCCCGCTGAAATGGGTGGGGTTGTATGACGTTTGATCCAGGAAGGCGTGTTAAGGGCGGGGTTTAGGGCAGCGCTGTAGGACTAATGGCCCGGCAGTGGAAACGCAAGCCCGGTGCTTGAGGCCCGAGGCCACTGGCCCGGCTCGGCTCGCTGTTAGCCCTAGCCCGGCCCTGGCCCGACAGTGGAAACGCGGCTAATGACTCCAGCAGATTTTAAACACAGACTGAACGCAACCGTCTCTGACTCGGCGCGTTTGGGCATGATCAGTCATAAGTATCAAATTACATTCATAATCTGCCTTACAGTCGTTAAGTGTGTCCCCGGCTTAAGACAAAAATTATTTCCATAAGTTTCTTTTAAGAACGGTTCACTGAAAGGTTCTTTGGGGAACCCAAAATGGTTCTTCTATGGAATAGCTGTGGAAAGCCCCTTTTGGAGAGTTTATTTTTAAAGTCCCCCTGTAGTCAATCATTTTATCCCCTAAAACACACATTTGATCACCAAAATTACAAATTTAAAAAAATATATATATTTGAAAAAAAGATTCTTGCCTTAAAATAGCTTGAATGTTACTCTACACCCTTGCCTCATGATTTAGTATACATGCAAATGAGCCCTGCCTCCACTCACTCGCACAAGCTCAGAGATCCACTCGTTGACGATCACACATTGATCTGATTGGTTTGTGATGCCAGAAACACTAGCGATTTCAAACCGTGTTTTTGAGACCGTATTTGGTTCACTGCAGTTTTAAGGAGAAAATACTCAGCAATGGTGTTGACTTATGAATTTACACATGGTTTGACTTAAAGCATATTTAAAACACCACATAGACATATAAACAACATTAAAAGCTTGTTTTTCACCACAGGGGGACTTTAAGAGGCATCACAGCAAATAAAAAAATTTAAAATAAAATAAAAAAACTTTTTGGAACCTTTAATTTTAAGAGTCAAAGGACATCGCAGTGTCCACATACTTTTGGTTGTGTATTATATATGTTCACCATGCATAAATTTATAGCATGTAGCTCTACTAAGAGCTTAGACGATGTTGAACTGGCAGACAGACGCCTTTTCACCACGGCAGTCCTCGTCGAACCACTTCCCGTTGGCCGTACTGGACAGGACAGCACAGTTCTGGCTGCGGCCCCCGTCAGGCTGATGGGTGATCTCTGATTCCCAGTTCTTAAAGCGTGTTGGTGAGCCTGTCTGGTCAGTCCACTCGCCCTCCTTTAATATGTCATTTAAACCCAACCAGACGTGCCCTTCTGGCCCGATGGTCTGCCGGACGTACCCGTACAGCTGGTCGTTCTCATCACCGGAGAGAGGGCTGCTTAGTGTCCCACCTTTTGCAATGCAGTCATCGTTTGCAGAGTGAAAGGTCTTCTTCATCGTGTCTGCAAGAAAACATTTGCCTGGGATCTTGAAGCCTTTCAAGCAAACTGAAGAGAGAAGGAAAGAGCTTTAGGATCAAATAAAAGTCAGATGTGTTCGTTCAGGTCATTACATGGTCGTGCTGTTATGAGCTGTGACTAACACACAACAGACAACACTGAATTCCACACACCTCATACTTGTATAAATAGGAGAGAATGTTTTCCAGGTAAGTACATCAACAACAAAATCCTGCAGACATTACCCTTGTGAAGTGCATAATTTTATTAAATGTGCACTTGTATACTTGTGAGGAATCTTGGGGTTATTTTGATACTAGGTTAAATCGTCCTTTTTTCACCTCAGAAACATAGCAAGATTGCGTCCTATGCTACATTTCCCAGTAGCTGAAAAGCTGATAAATTCCTTTGTCATCTCTAGGATAGATTACTGCAATGCCCTTTTTCGCTGGAGTCTCTAAATCCACATTAAACAAACTGCAATATGTACAGAATTCGGCCACCAGGATATTGACTGGGTCCAGGGTATGCAATCATATTACTCCAATTTTGGAGTCCTTACACTGGCTCCCAGTCAGATTCTGAGTTTATTTTTCTGAATTGTTAAATTCCTATACTCCAAATCGTAGACTGCAATCTTCACAATCCAACTTGTTGGTTGTTCCTCATACACGCTTACGATCTATGGGTGACAGGGCTTTCTCTTCATATGCTCCTGTCTTTTGGAATTCTCTGCCTCTTGATCTTAGGGAAGCTCAGAACTATGACATTTTTAAAGGTAGACTTAAGTATTTGATTGTTGATGTTACTTTTTATTTCAGCTTTGTATTGCTTATTTTGTGTATAGCACTTTGGGAAGTTTTTATAAAATAAAGTTTATTATTATGTTTATTACTTGTTTTAAAAAATATATATATATATATATACTTTTAAGATTTGAAGTATACGAGATGTTCCCTTTCAGTTGGTCACGTTTGACGTCACGTTGACTTACCGACGAATTGGGATCCCTAACAAAACACCACTGTTATTGCCCCTTCCAGTGCCTTCCAGCCTCCTGATCCCCTGCACGTCCTGGGGTGGAAGATGGGACAGGGCTTACGCCGAGAAAGTCGATCACTGCTGTTGCGCATGACCCATTCAGCGAGACTATTGGATAACACTGGGAAATCGTGCCCTTTCATGTTTTGAAAAGGATGCTGCGGAATCCCCATTCTATACCTGTAGGGAGGTATTACACATATGGACTGGCGTTTGGGCAGTACAACATATGGAATGTCTCTGAGGTGGCTCCGGCCAAATTAGGAGGGAGTCAGCACCGGCAGGGAGGGCAGAGTGGACTCTACCAAAAGACACAGGCACACCATCAGGAAATCCGTACCGTGGAAGAATACACATATGGGATCACCGTAGGGATTACCACATATGGGCACCTAGCCTAGCACAGGGGTCAACCACTGGGCGCACTTACGAGTTTTAGGCCTGGCGTCAGATGCTCCGCCACATCTGACTGCCGAGGGTGGTGGAGGAACTCAACAGGGTTCACCAACTGGGGAACTCTACTGGAGCAGAACAGCGCATGCATCTGGTCCATAGGAGGGGAATGGCGCAGCAAGCCAAAACTGAGAGGGGTTTCTGGTGTTACTGGCTACTTGAGGTGAGCAAAAGAGAGGATGGGACCTGGTCCCGAAAGGGAGAGGTGGGAACCTCGGGCACATATCCAGGCACGATTCGTCGACCGAAAATGCTTGCAGGTCCCCGACCCTCTTGATGAGGGGTGAAGGCGACAGGATTTAACCTTCTCGCACCCCTCAGAAACCTAACGATCAGGTTCTGCTTTCCCACAGACTTACTGTCTATTGCATTGTGATGTGCGGCAATTGCGGCAACATACACTTTTAGGGTGGAGGGAGATAGCCTTTGCTCCAGCCCATCTTGCAGGATGGAAAGCAAAGCTCTGATCGGGCATCTCCGAGGGTGTTCCCGGTGAGAAGAGCACCATTCAACGAACAGGTTCCACTCCAACACATAGAGACACATCGTAGAGGGGACAGCTTGGGGTCCAGAGACCAGACGTGGAGGTTCCAGAGGTCTGGACACGGGTGCCATAGGGTGCCCCGTCTCTGTGAAAGCAGACCTTCCTCAGAGGAATGCGCCAGGGAGGGGCTGTCGTGAGGAGCATAAGTTCTGGGAACCATGTCCAGTTGGGCCAATATGGGGCAACTAACAAGACCTGCTCCTCGTCCTCCCTGACTTTGCACAGTGTCTGTGTGAGAAGGCTCACTGGGGGAAACCCATACTTGTTTAGGCCCTGGGGGCAGCTGTGTGCCAGTGCATCCATGCCGAGGGTCCCCTCGGTCAGGGAGTAAAACAACTGGCAATGTGACGTATCCGGGGTTGCAAACAGGTCTACCTGTGCGGTCCCGAAGCGTCTCCATATCAGCTGGACCGCCTGGGGATGGAGTTGCCACTCCTCTGGAAGCACAGGCTGTTGTGAGAGCTCTTCCGCTGCACGATTCAGCAAGCCTGGAATTGTAAATGGGGCGAAGAAACTTCAGATGCTTCTGACTCCTGACGTACTGCTACCAACTCGAGGCAGTTGATGTGCCAATGCAGTTGGGGACCTGTCCAAATACCCGCAGTTGCATGCCCATTGTACATGGCCCCCCAGGCAGTGGTAGAGGCATCCGTGGAGACCACAGCATGCCTGGACATTTGTTCTACGGGAACTCCTGTCCGTAGAAACACAGGGTCCGACCACAAGCTGAAGGCTTGGACAGTAAGGCCAATAATGACTGCCCGATGGCCCGGGGCCAGTCTGAACGACGCTCGGGACAGTTGACGGAACTGTCACTTGCCCGATCGGGCCTGTGCTGTAGGGGTGTGTGCGATATATATCGTCTATGATATCGTAATTTTTTATTTAACGATCTGACATTATCGAGCATGTCCCTCACTTTACAAAAAACAAACAAAAACACACACATTGAGAGCACCTGTACACTAAGTGATGTAGTAGTAGATTAGACTAGCGCGCGTGCACATTTAGAGTGTACGCTTTTACGACGTGATTTAGTCTATTAAAATGCATTTATAATGCCACCAGATTCAAGATAAGGAGCAAAAATGTCCCTGTATGTCTTAAATATTTATATCATTTAATATAGTTAACCAATATTACACAAAGAGCGCTGTCTTTCTCCAAATATCAGCATGATTACAAATGTGACATTGATTTTATACAATGTACAGTTTATTAACAATTTAATATTAAGTGACTTACATTTAAGACATCAAATCACCTGTTTCACTCTATTCCGCCGACGAAAATATTTTCGAACAAAGTCCACAGCAATGTTTAGCGTCTCTGAGCAACACACTAGTCGACATGACGGTTTATCTTTACTGAATGAATCAGCTTTTTGAACGAATCAGCTGTATCAATGGTTCAATGACTCACTCATTAAGACAGTAAAATGCTTCCTTCCCGAATGATTTAGCCGTTTGAATGAATCGGTTGAATCTCCATGACTATCTCATTAACAGTGACTTGGTGCCACCACCTGACGGGTTTAATTTCACATTTAAAGTATCTTTTCATTTTTTAAATAATTTCAAATAACAACATTTAACGTTTTATATTTTTAACATTTCAAAACATTATTTATGCATCTTTAACTGCTCTTATTAACTGCTCTTTAATTGCACTGATTAACTTTAATAAAGGTTGATCTAGTTATATACATTAGATTACAATTTCTCTACCTGAAAATCTCGTTTAAACCTACATGAAAAACCTGAAAATCACACTTTATTTCATTTATATGTTTGTTCTGTTGTGTTTATTTGTGCTTTTGCTCGTATTTTGATTATATGTTCCCATTTTATTACTATTTTAAATGAGTTAATCTAGCAGCTTTTGGTGTCATAACCTTATTTAATATGGTTGAATGTATCAAAATTAAGGAGAACAATACTAGGTTTATTTTATAGGCCCATTTTCTCTTCTTTCACTTTAATTTTTTTTGTTGTGCTTAGGCTCGTTTAGTGTACACTCGAAGGTGATTGGGCTCATAGGCGAGATCCCAATTCGTCGGTAAGTCGACATGACGTCAAACGCCACCGACTGAAAAGTAAAAGACATTTTAAAATCAACATTTTTACAACATACCACAAATATTTAATTATATGATATTTCACTGTGCCCAATTATTTTGAGTTCGAGGCCCAAGATAAAAAAAAACATGGACTTTCATAGTTTTGATTGCTTTATTATTATTTATAAAAATATAAGCATAAGAATAATATAAAAAAATTAGTAAGCGTAACTTTTGACCAGTACTTACCGCTGGCTGATTTCTTCCTAAATTGTAACTTTGAAACAAGTATTTTCTCTAAAGCTGCTTTGAAACAGGATGTATTGTGAGAGGCACTATACAAATGGAATATTTCAATCTCTTAATTTTAATAATAAATATACTTTATTCAGTACCTGTTTGTAAGGCTTGATGTTCCTTCAACAGATTCAGATCCTGCACAATCTGATCGATCCGTTTCTTCAGCTCCTCAATAGCAGCACTGTTCGACTCTTTTTTTTTTTTACCAGCACAAGGACAGAATTTACACAAAATAAACAAACAAATTCATGATATGCAATAAGTTTTCAAAACATTTAGACTGACTTAACAACTTTTAACTAATTTTGTAACTACCTAAAACAAACTATTGCATAAAAACACAAAAAGAACAAATAGAAATGGTTTATGCTGTGCAGAATTGTTTCATCTTAAAGCATTTTCGGTTTACCTTTTTTCTCATTCTTTCTCTTTGTAGAGCTCTCCTCCGGGCTGGACCGCACCAGACAAACGACACAAAAAAGAAGCTTGACGGCTTTGAAATCCATATTGCTCACGTTAAACTGTGTGTAGAAGCCACTGATCTGCTCTACTGAAGTCAAGCTGCCCGTCACGAGCTGCGCAACAGCATGAGGAACAGATGATTTTCATTTAACAGCATGTGTAACAGATCAACAAGCCTTTTTTTCTGGCACTGCATGGCTGCATTATTGCAATACTGCACTGCGAATTATTTCCCATTATTATTGTTAGATATTATTATAATTATAGTAGAAGTAGTATTATCTTGTATTGCACTGCATTATTTACTAATCAATGTTTCTGTGGCTTCTTGCAGCTGTTAATTATCAATAGTAATATGAAATCTTTGTATTTATTATTGTTTACTCTGTCCTGTAAGTTTCAACCTAATAATTTTTATTAGGATCATGAATTAGTGTCTATCCAAGCATTTTTTATAAACATTTTTTACATTTGTTTGTGATATTGTATTACATCAGCGCTATAACCTCACTGGGTGGAGAGTCATCTGTCCGTTCTCCACACTCACAGACACTTGGCAAGCGTGGAATAATATGAAAAACATGATGGGTGTTAACTAGAAGCACATGCAGCAGTCATAACCAGTGTTGGGGAGAGTGACTTTTAAAAGTAATGCATTAACATTACGTTCTACCCTAAAGAAATAACTAATTGGGTTACTTGGTTACTTTTCACCAAAAGTACAGTGCGTTACGGTACTTTACGTTACTTTTTCTGGGCTGAGCTTTCTTGTTTGTTTTTTAATAATAATAATAATAATAAAAGTTCAATTTTTGGCAAATGTAAAGGCCCTTTCACACCAAAAGTGAAATAAGCCTCAGACTGAAGGAAATGCAGATTCATGCCTGTACGGTAGAGGGCGCCACTAAAACAAGCCTCTACTTTAGCAATAAAAAGAAAAAAAGAAACTCAAATGTAGTCATTTTTGCTTTTTTGTATGGTTGAATTGGATAATCGAATGTCAGCAGCAAAGACATGGATTAACTCTTTCCTTGCCTGCGTTTTTTTATTATTTATTTTTTATTTGCCATCCACCCCCAACGTTTTTGAGCTGACTTTAATGGCCCCCAGATTATTTTGTTGTAGGAATATCTGAACATGCAATATATCAAAAGAAACAACAGAACCTTTGAATTGTATTCTAGCTTCATGCATTATTTTTTTATCAAGGTTGATAAAAAAGTTTGTTTAGGTTGTTTAATGGCAGATTCCCTCTGTGACGCCATAAATAAATATTTCTTCCTGGCAATAATGCTGGAAATTTTTTCAATATTCTCTCTAGTTAAGACTTAAGTGCCCATAGACTGACTATATACTGGCTCAACAAACCTACCATGAGAAATATTCACTAGCATAAAAGTGTGACAACTAGCCCCGGTCTCCAGTTTCAAGAGAAACTTGTTGCAGTTGCAGATCATCAATCGGAATAATTTGCCAGGCTAATGAATATTATGGTATTATCCTTCAGGATTTAGCAAATATTCATTTGTCTTTGAAGCAGAAAAGAATGAGAAATAGATCAAGATTATTTATTTTTTTAAATATATATTTTATTTTTTGCTTTGAAAAGTATAAATAAAAGTAAGAAACATAAATCGCCATATAGTTTATACATATTTTACAAAACTTTAAGACACAATATTAGTATCCGGTCATATTAATTTAACACAAAGAACAAACTAAACCTCTGATCTGAATCATTGACCATTGATTGCAGTCCAGCTAATAAGTAAGTCTCGTTATGCAACCAGTTCAACAGGCACACGAGCAGATCATCTCACATTCACACACCGGCACAGAACGCAATCTCAGCATGTAGATTTGTTTAATAAGGCGTAATGTGTGTCAAATACTGTCACGCACCGGATGGCTGGTCAGCGCCTGCATAGATTCAAACACACAGATTCTCAGCAGTAAAGCTCGGTTTACAGTGAACTGATGTTTAGTGACATAAGGCATGTTAGCATGTAAAAGAACGGTAAGTGCACACATGAATGGACTACATCACCTCATGGTGCTGAAAGTAGTGTTGTAGATCAGTGGCTCTCGGCTGGGTTTGTTTCAGGACATCAAGTGGCCAAACAGAGTGCCACAATTGTTTATCGTGCCCAAGTAAATACAATGTTTAAAATCAATATTATCATGAAATGCACAGCCCACACACAATATGCCAAATTATTAAAATGACATTTGCAAAACTGGCAACATCAGTCTATCCCAGGGTTGCCAAGTCTGCAGTTTTCCCGTGGGATTGGGATACTTTTAAATTGTTGCCGCAGGTTGATTTTTATTCTTCTACGGGTTGAAGGTTTGACATATTGCATAAATCACATTTGACTGAATTGCTTATATCGTAATATTTTACTCCTTTGATAATCATCCAATGATAAAACTGTGCTAGATAATGAATATATTATGAATACATTATGATTTTGAATACATTATGATTTTGATGATTATTAGCATGTAGTGATTTTAAAGTTGACCCATCATTTGACAACCGCTGATTTGGATCATTCAATACTTTGATAAACTGATGTTTGGTGATATTTTTAACACCTGCACCTCTCTCTCTGACTGTAATCACGCAGCATTAGTACATTAGGACAATCCACCTTAATTTTAACATCAGATTAGTAACGTGAATGTGCGAGGCTTCCGAACAAAAACAGTCCGTTATGCAGCTTGATGTCGCAAACTGGTATTTGCTGTCATATTATTTGAACGTCCTATCGTAAATAGCGCAAAGATGGTTTGAAGCGCAAATTTGACCTTTTACTGGACTTTGTGATTGTTAGTTATGTCCCTATAGCGGCTAATGAATCAGAAAACTGGCACATTCACAGGAACTAGCTGACTTGCGCGTTGCAAAATAAGGTGGATACTGACATTTACATTGAGACAAGCCCTAAAATCCAGATCTGCATTTGTCCTCCAATCATTAAATACACACACAGCAAACCTGCAAACACACACACACACAGAATACTGCAAACTGTGAGGTAAAACATGCGAAATCAAGTCCGACACATCAGTACAGAAGAACTGAAGTCAAACACATCGTGCATCGATCAACTGACAGTGAGAAGGTCAAATCTGAGGAACACAGTGAATAAACTCCCCGAAGATGCTTCTTCAATACGCATGAGGAGACTGAAGTGACTTTCCTCTCACTGGGTGGGACAGAGCACTGTGAACGAGAAATCATGTTCAAGTTCTGATGTATAATAATAGAAATCATCATGAACAGATCATTGCTTGCTTGTTTGATAAGTAACAGTAAAGGGAGAAACCAAAGGAGAATTTATGAAGAATCTTCATGCTGCTTTTTTCCATACAGCAATAGTTTATAGTGACCATCTGTCAGGATCCAAAAACAATCAAAAACACTATAATTGAAGAACACGTATGAATCCTTACAATGTCTTTTACTGTTGAATTTGAATATATTTAGGCTCCTATTGTAACCGTTGGCTTTCTTCTTCTTATTATTCTTCCGCTTTTGAGTCTATGGCTGCCTATAGAACCGCTTGGAGGAAAGTTATGAAATTTGGCACACAGATATTGGACAGTCTGAACTTTAACCACAGCAAAAAAAAAAAAAAAAAATTAAGTCTCTAACTCAATCCCTCTAGCACCACCAACTGTCCAAAGTTGCACTCATGTTTACGCTAATAACTTTTGAACCGTAAGGGCAAGAAACAAAATTATTTTTTCCACTGATTCCCGATTCCTCCAATTTAAATGCAGTCTTCAGTGTCACATGATCCTTCAGTCATCATTCTAATATGCTGATTTGATACTCAACTTTTATAAATTATTATTAGTGCTCAATTATAAATAATGGTTCTTATCAATGTTGAAAACAATTGTGCAGTTTTCACCCTGGAAACACTTTTTTTTAAGGTTCTTTGACAAACAGAAGGTTCAAAAGAACAGCATTTATTTGAAATTTAAATCTCTTGTAACATTATAAATGTCTTTACTGTTATTTTGATCAATTTAATGCATCCTTGCAGAATAAAAAATCATTTATTTAAATGTTGTTTTCTTACTGCAAACTTTTGAATGGTAGTGTATCACGGTTTTCACAAACATAATGAAGCAGCACAACTGTTTTTAACACTGATAATAATCAGAAATGTTTCTTGAGCATCAAATCATCATATTAGAATGATTTCTGAAGGATCATGTGACACTGAAGACTGGAGTGATGATGCTGAAAATTCAGCTTTGATGACTGGAATAAATTACATGTTACAATATATTAACATAGAAAACAGTTAATTAAAATTGTACAAATATTTCACAATCTTCCTGTTTTACTGTATTTTTGATGCGGCCTTGGTGAGACTTCTTTCAAAATTATTCCAATCTTCTGATTGGTTGTATATGTTTTAATGATGAAGTCATACAGATCTGAAACCAGTCAATAATGGTGAGTGAGTAAATAATGACAGAATTGTCAGTTTTGGATGACGCTATCCTTAGACATGTATCAGGCCACTAAAGGAGAGAATAAAGTGAAGCGCACACAGGGGATCGACTGCATGTAACTGAGCAGCGCTGACCGTTGCCGGGTAAGTTTACAGGGAGGCTAGAGTGAAATGTGATCTGTTGCTACGGTAACGGCGGGAGACAAACACAGGCGCACTATGATCTAAATGCTCATTATCTATTAACTAAACCTCTGACAAACCTCACAGACCAGCACTAGAACAAACCCTGTAAGAACAGAGAGATCATGAAGGAGGACGAGCAGAAGATGATAGGATGCACAATTGCAATCTGTAAAATCTTTAAATCTGAATCTAAAGGTGCATTAAAAACTTTGCAGGGGAAAGAAAGAAAGAAAGCAGGACCGGATGTGACAAAATAATGACAGATTTAAACATCCAAAGCTTTATAAATAATGTTTTTGTGAACATTACCCTTAACTGTTAAGTGAACATTACACAACCCCACCCCACCCCCTTTTTCGCATAGACATGAAAATCAATACCCAAACTGAAATGGTTGTAATTCAAGAATGCTTTGGAATATAGACATGGTTGGTCTTGTTTTAAAGAAGACATTTGCCAGATTATTGTAGAAGTGAAATAAAATATGAAAGTGAAACAGAAAAAAGGTTATATAAGTTTGAGTTTATGAAAATGTTCAATGTAAAAATATAATTATTTATATTTTATATAAAATATATATATTACAAAATATATTTTACTCTAAAACTGCATGAAAATTAAAGCCAAAAATCTAAACAAGTTGTGTTCTGTGTAGAACGTTGAGAGAATAATCCCTCTTAGCATGGGATTTTTTTTATATAAATTATTTTATAATATTGAAGTGCCATGTCATACAAAACTGGCTGAGTAGACACTGTCAGAATGAGAGTCGCGTCCATAGAGGATCTTCAGTTTTGCTGTTATTACATACATTTTTGCTCATTTTCATGGAAGATTCCAATAATTGTGAAGCTGAAATTAGATGTATAATTAGGCTAGAACACATTAGTGCAGAGAAATTAATGCACTATGGAATTTTCCGATTCACATTTATCATTTTGATGTCAATAAAGTCTCTGAATACAGTGTGCTGGACATTATATGGCAAAATCATACGCAGTTATTTACGCTTGTTGCAAAACTTGTGTTGGGCTAATGAAACTCCTTGAGTTCTTCTTGAAAAGTAGTGTTCATTTGTGATGATTATCATGATGAACAAAAACGTGTAAGGATCATGAACTTTTTTTTGTCACAGAGCTTATATTTTCTGCAATAATCCAAAAGTCAATGGAAAAATCCTATTGCTTTTTCATTGAGTGTGATGTGAACTTGCAAAAATACGTCATCACTCTTCTTAAATTAGGCATGTCTGTTAGTTGAGTGTTGTTACCTTTGAGGATGTAGTCTGTGAGGAGGCTTGGGACTTTATCACTGTCATCTCTCATGGCTTCTAAAACTGCAGAAAAGATAGGTCAAGATTTATGTACTATTGATAACTTGTAGCAGAAAAAGCAGGGCATTCGTGTGAAATCAGAGCACTTGGTCTCACTTTTGGTAAAAATCTGCAGGTCTTGGACTGATGGCGGCCCGTCTTTCCTCTCGTACGGGATTACCGTTGTTACATACTGAATAAAAGATGAGAACAGATGAAAGGGGTTAAACATGCCACTGCATGATGGGATGTGTCACGAAACAGTGTGTGTTCACTCTCTCTGCACAGTGTTGGGAAAACTACTTTTAACTTTTTAAAATGTATAATCAGATTGTATGTCAGTATTTAAGACAGTATTTATGTGGCACAAAATCAATAAGGATCTCTATAAACACATTACTTGTACAGATACTTTTACACTAAATACAACATGGTAAACTAAACACCCGACACCATTTTAAACTAAAAACTGAAAACTTTTAGTGTTTTGGCCGTTGATTTACACGACAACGATGTTTTGGGGGCGTGAAAACGGGATTCGAAGTGCAAGTTTTTGAGAACGATACCGTTATCGTCTCAGTGTAAACTACAAAAGCACAAATTTGTGAAAACGGTGACGCATGCGTATTACGTTATCGGTCTATAGTTGCGTAGTGTTTTTTACAAAGTGACATCGCCATCTACTGGCCTATCAGCAGAATACAGCGCTTTTAGTAGTTTTTGCAGATCCGTGTGAACGGAGATCATTTTGACAACTTTGTCGTCTTTACACGAAAAACGTAAGGGAAAAACTTTTTTAACAACACATGTGCATGTTGATGGTTCTCTGATGACGATTAATGGTCACATGACATGCATGTAAACAAATAGCATATTTAAACTTTTTTTAATAATCGTTTTATTTTGACCTTTTTCACAGAACACTTTTCTACAGTTAATATTGTAAATCTAGCTTGTACGTTTATATATATTACACTATAACACTATATTTTGTGATATCATCTTATGCAACGCCTGATGAAGTGACTGCAAATTTGATATTTTTCTCTCTTCTGACTACAGTAATCAAGCTCTCGATATTATAATTTTTTTGACTTTTGGAAAGTCCCAGAAACTCTAGTGAGGACTTTTTCTTTTGCTATCGGATCAAATGAGAATACAAAAATTATATTTGTTGTAGTTTCCGTTCACCACTATAGAAGTTTACCTAACTACACTGCTAAAGTGGCAAAATATATAATGGTCTTTTAATGGTCTTAACCATTTTATTCACAAATCACTGGTCAGGAAATTAGCAAGAATTGCACAATATACTGTAGATAAAGTAACTTAGCACGGAATAGCCTTTCCCAACTTGCAGACAGATTTTTACAGGAAGAAGAGTCTGTGTTGTTCCACTCAATGTTACTGGCTTCAAACAGTTCATGAGTATTTGAAAAAATTCTCCCAGTTCGTCTGAGTTTAATGTGAGACCAAATATTAACTATAAGGTACAAATCTGGACTCTGACCAGCCAAAACATGAGCCTGATGGACTTGATCTCAAGCCACTTCTTAGTCGTCTTTGGCCATTGTCTTGTTGAAAAATAACATCTGATCATTCCTCTTTAGATAACTTTTAATTTTTAGGGAAGCAAGCCATTCTGCAATATTCTCCAGTACTCTGAAGGATTAAATGACTTTATACAGTGAAGTAGCTCACCAATACCAGCAGATAAAAAGGCTCCACACACAACGAAACCTCTTCACTGTGGTAGAGATGCATTTATTATTATATTTCTCAGCAGATTTCCGAAGACACTGCTCTGAAGCAACACCCTGCAACTCGTGTTTCACTGTGATTCATCACTCCACACACAACTTCCCATATTCTGCCAAAAACTTTCTGAGACAGCAATGGCTTTTTAAGTAGTGCATTTTCTAATTTCATGACCATTCATTTGTGGTTAAGACAATGAAAAGCTTAGTGTTTAGCCATTTTGGACTTGGCTTATTTTTTTCCCCAGGAGTGTATGATGTAAGTGACTGTGAAAAGGGTCCATAGTAACAGTGTAAATTATAAAAACACCAATATTTTATTTTCTGAAATATTTACTGAATAAATTTTCACGCTGGATGGCATTTTTCACCAATTTTGGCCCGATGCAGCACAACTTTGCTACTAATCAAGCATAATTTTGCTACTAATTCAAATCAGCCTTAGAATTGACAGCACATCTATGCCCAAAAAAAGATATCTGGGTATTTAACTCACTAGACTTCAGCTGATAACATACTAGAGCTGAATTTTATGAGCAGATTCGACAGTCTCAGAAGAGAAGAGGAACCAAGAGGAATAGCCACCTGTTTCTCACCGCCCCCATTCCTAAAAGTGTGCCGAAACCCATTTTGAATGGCAGTAGAGATGCCCTCCATGCTGAAGCGCTACAAGAACAGAACAGAGGAAAGAAGAGAAAGAGACAGGGACAGCAAGAACAGAGTGAACAAGAATATAAAATCACATCAACTACAGCAAGAGGTAATTGAGGAAGAAGAAAGGGATTGGGATTGAAACTCAAATGTGTTTCCAGACCAGTAGCTACTTGTCATCGGATATCGTGTTTCAGAGTTGTGATGGGAACAAATGTGGTAAACTAAATCTCAAGCGCAGTTGAGCTTGTACACCATTTTTTATGTGCTCTATGTGTGTGCTGATCAAAGTTTATACTAAAAGCCTAAATTAAATCTGTTCATCATATAAAACGATCGTTTCACATCAGAAGACTTGGATTCAATTAAATCGTTCAATTCATATGGATTACTTTTAATATGTCTTTATAAACTTTTTGAAGCTTGATAATTTTGCTTGCGTGGACTTGAATGGACAAAAATATAAGAAATATCTTAATTTGTGTCTTATGTCTTATGGGTTTGAACTAACCCTTTGAAGTCAGCATGAATCTGAAGTTCTGACCGACTTTACCACCATAGTGTGATGCATTTCTGAGTGAAAAGGCTTATTGAACAAGACAAAAACAGGGGGGGGACTTGATTTTATCCACTGGCTGTTAGTTATGGTGAAAACTGAGTGTTGTTTACCTGAACAAATGTGACTGGCTTAAAAATGCAACGCAGTCAGCAAACAGAAATATGCATGATTGAATATATATTTAGTTATATTAAAAAATATCCTGACTTTTCCAAGCTTCGGGTCAGAGGTCAGTCTTCTGCCGGAACCAGACTCACGTCCGGCCGTTACCGGAAGCCAGTGATTATAGTTTATAAATGTTATAAATATGGATATTTTTCTTACAAAAACGCATCGCTTCACTTCAGAAGGCCTTTATTAACCCCCTGGAGTCGTGTGGATTATTTTTATGATGGATGGATGCACTTTTTTTGGGCTTCAAAATCTCAGGTACCATTCACTCCTATTATAAAGCTTGGAAGAACCAGGATATTTATTAATATAACTCTGATTGTGTTTGGCTGAAAGAAGAAAGTCATATACACCTAGGATGGCTTGAGGATAAGTAAATCATGGGAAGATTTTCATATTTGAGTGAACTATCCCTTTAAGAAAATAAATAGGGTCAATTTTGATTCTGAAGTGTGTGTGAAACGCCTAAACAAACAAAACATAAACGCTTCCACTAAACTGGCCAATCTAATGACTCCTGCTACTCACAGAAGACGGCAACCTCTCTGATCCAGACACGGTCTTCACCCTCCTTTTCTTCTTCAGCATCTCTCGGTGCACCTTCTGTCGGTTCTGCACGTCGATGAGAACCGAGATGAAGCTGTTCTTCACCTCCTTCTCAAACTCCAGCTCATCCCTCATGGCCAGGTGCTGGACCAGCTCCTCTGAATATCCACGTATGACCGTCTCCACGTCCTCCAGCTCATCGTTCAGCTCCTCTACACACATCAGCTTCACTCCTGCACAGAGAACACACACTCTTTCAACAATTCAATTCAATTCACATTCATTTGTATAGCGCTTTTCACAATACACATCATTTCAAAGCAGCTTTGAGTCCACATTACAGTTTAGAGTGATCTGTTATCAGAGGTAACTGTCTAAGTTATGTACTTCAGAATTTTTTTTAATTAATTTAAACAATGTATTAATTTAATGCATATACAATGAGCTCATTGAAGTAATGCATACTTGTTTGTTAAGAAATGATTATGACATTTAGAAAATACAGCATTGGTGCATGTTAACAACCCCAAACACGTCTTCCAGAGGGACATACTCACTGTCCTCGTAGATCTGGCTGCTGTGAGATCTGTGGCTCTTCTGAGAGACGAATGAGAGGTCTGAGTGTGAAGCTTTCTGCTCCGAAACCATCTCTGGTGAGTCCTGCATCAGCTCCTCGATCTCCTCAATGACCTAAAAATAACCATTCGTTTCAGATATACAGCAAACTGCAAACAAAAGTTTGGGGTCAGTATATGCTTGGCCATTGTTTTCTTTAATTTTTTTTCTGGTTATTTTGCTCTGTTATCTATGAAAGCTTGTTTCCGCCACACGTGACTTTTTATCTCGCCATAGTTTATATCTCACAATTTCTTAGAAAACGGTCACAATTGCGAGCTATAATCTCGGAATTTCAAGAAATTGTGTAATGTAAACTTGCAATTGTGAGGAAAAAGTCTGAATTATAAGGAGAAATGTCACAATTACCTTTTTTAATTTTTTTATTCCGTGGCAGAAACAAGCTTCCATAGTGGAAGGCTGTACAATACTTTAAATGAATTAAAATAATTCATATAGTGTGTTTTCTGGACAGCAGGGATGAGTGAGTTTCATGTCCACACCTGTTCAGCAGTGAGCAGCGGCTCCTCAATGATACAGGACACAATGATGGAGTGCATGTCCATCTGCTCCCTCAGGTCCTCATCATCAGACAGATCCAGGTTCACACGCTCCACCCGCTGAGGGAATGACATGGAGTGAGCGTTAACGTGGTCTGAATCCCATCACTGGGAGTTAACAGCACAAACACAGGTTCTGGATTTAGACTCACCGGTCTGTCTTCAAGGCTCAGCGTTGAGAGGTGAAGCGATCGGACTCTAGACTGACTCCAGTCCACTGGCATGACGTTGCTATAGTTGTCCGTGAGAGCATTCCAGATCCTTCATGGAGAAAAAAAAGAGAGTTTATGACCAAAAGAGAACTTCCCTCTCACAAAGGCCTAGTATTAAGATGCGTTTTGTTCGATCGGATCACAAGTAGACGAGGGAGACATTCCTGTTTACACCTGGTGTTTTAATCCGCCTCTTTTGTCCACTTTCAACCACTTCTGTCCTGATTTCTTCCAGGGGAGGGTCTATGGGCAGGTATCTCAAGCTGTGCCATCTCCGAACCAATCTGTCTTTTACAAACTATCTAACGTTGGCAACATTCTTCCTTTACCTAGACTCATCTCTTTGAAGCTTGCATGGCCATTAAGTACTTAGCTGGGTGTTTCTCTAGTTGGGATTATCTCTTTACAAGGTTCGGTGTTTACAGCTGTGGAGTTCTTTAGTTAGCTTAGACTGGATGGCGTCCACTTAATTTATGGCCCTAGATTGTTCTGTTCGAACGAATCATCTCTGTCCGATCTGCCCTCAGATGCTACAATGCAGACAAAGTTGAAATCCTGTCTGGCTAGCACGCTTCCCGTAATGTTTACGCATTAGGTCAGTAGGCGCAGAACAGGCGTCTTTTGTGGCTGTTCGAACATATTCGATCACATGAGCGTTTACACTACGAAAGCAATCCAGTCGAATGTGTTTTCTACCTCTGGATGTGGCTCTGGACGTTTTAGACCACATTTACACCTGTATTTAGCGTCGTCCACTTGTGATCTGATCAACCAAAATGCATCTTAATACCAGGTGTACACAGGGCCAAAGAGCTGATAGACCTTAGTCAGGGTAGCGCCATATTTAATGTTTGACAGTAATGAACGTGAAGCTGTGAGGGGAAAGTACAGTGCATTCATTAAGCCCAAAGTATACTTCAGCAAACTGTCTGCGTGATGTCATTTTCATGACCAGGAGGATCCATCTGCATTGAATTCAATATGGGGTCTAACGTGACTAAGGTCTAGTTGTCTTCATATTTCTGTGGAAACCATTTTTGCAGGATTTTTTGATGAATAGAAAGTTCAATAAACAGCATTTATTTGAAATCGAAATCTTTTGTAACATTATAAATGTCTTTACTGTTACTTTTGATCAATTTATTGTGTCCTTGATGAATGAAAGTATACATTTATTTTGCTGACCCCATACATGTACATACCTGAATATTTATTTGGTCAGATTCTAAATAAAATGTTATTACATTTTTCCTTCCATGTCCATGCAATATCGCATTAGACAATATAATAACAAACTAAGCAGCACCTGCAAATAAATGATGAATTTTAACCAACTCTAGTCCAGATAATTACAAAACCTTTTTAAAAGAATCTTCACACAGCTTTTTCCAGTCACCATCTCACAAATGACAAACAAAAATGAAAAAAGCACCATAAAAATAGTTTGTGAGCCAAATGCAAACACAGCTTTTTACTGACTAAATGTCCCCACCCACTGTAGTTTTAAAATAAAATACAGTGCCGTTTGATGCATCACTTCAGTTTTTATTCTGTTATGCTTTAATCAAAACTGAAACTTGTGTTTGAACAATCTCTTTGAAATAAGTGACACTTTGTTATTTCTGTCTGTAAGAGTCCAAATATTTTTTGGGGGGGATCATGCAACTATATAATTAGACTATTACTATACAACTGTTAACAATTTAGTTTGTTTGTCTCTGATCAATCACGCCTGTTTACAAGAGACCGTAAACAACAACATCCAGTCACGTGACCTCTGCTGATGCACAGGAATTCTACATGCTGACCATTCCTACTCCGTTAACGTTATAATCAAACTCTATCCTCAGTGCAATGTAAATGCCACAAGCACACAAATTAAAGCTTAATGCATTTTAAGACAGCATCATGTCATGCATTCATTAGATCCATGTTTTTCTGTCTGACATCATTCGTTCAATGGTCCATTGATGAAAATAGCAACCGTGATGATGTACACATTAGTGGCAGATTTTACTCTAATGCATGCTTTTTATTGACTTACTCATCACATTTCAGGGTCGTATCCTCCTTTATTGGCGTCACTGGATAGACAGCGTCCGGTTTAGGGTCTACATTTTGGAAGCATAATTGTAACTTCTCGTCGAAGTGTTTGATGATCTCGTTCTCAAGCGCGCTCTCGCTGTCTGAAATGCCATCCAGCAACAGCGACATCTCTTCAGTGCTCACGTGAACGCGCTCCAGATGAGTATTATTCCGTTGTGTTCCGCCCTTGAACGCGTTGAAATCTTGCCACTCATCTTCATCTCTCTGCGATGAAGGCTCCGCCATAACTGCAAATGCAGAGACGCTCGGCTCTAAAAAGGCACGGACAAAATAACGAACCCTACTACGGCGAAAGCTTAGCTCATGAATATTAATTAGAACAGCGTGGAAACCTTCAGAGGCCAGCAGCGTGATCTTATTCATATTCACCAACCTACAGCCAGCGTCCTGCTTTTCAGCCAATCAGTTAAACCCGTTGTATGAACGTCACGTTGCGCAATTAATATTAATGAGCAACTATTTCACCATAGTATGCCTGGTAAACTCGCCTACTAGATTATAGTATTTCTGATGCATTTGATTTGTAAACCACACCGATTCTTAAATATTTGATGTAATATCAATGCAAGTCATTTATAATGTAACGAAGCGAAAATGTTTACCAATACTTTGTTAAACTCGGCATGGGAATGGAAATGCCAGCTACGCATATTAGACCATGTCCAATTTGTGAATGAACAGTTTTTTTGTTTTTGTTTTTTGGTCAATGAAGATTAATAATCGCCCCGAATAACTCACGAATCATATTGAATCATTCGAGTGCTTCTCAAACTCACTGAACCGATAATCGTCTTTTTCGGACATTTCTGATTTATATCTATTTTTTCTATTTGGATAGAGAATTTGTCTGATTGGGCGAAAACTGATGAGATCAATAGGAAACATGTTTACTTTTCATGCCATTTTTGTATGGCAGTTTTATTATTATAAGTTTAAATATAACGTCCAAAACAATTTCAGGCAAATTACTGAAATTAAAGTCGACATGAAACAGAAGTTGCAACCGTCTTTTCTCCCTATGGTGACATATATCTGAGTGAGACAGCTTCTCATAAAAACCGTCAATTTTGATTTCATGCTGGCTTTTTTCCTTTTATAAATGTATTTTTATATTTGTTTAGTTGTTTATTTTTAAAAGCATTTTTGTTTTTGCTGCTATTTAGATTTTTTAATTCTATTAAGTAAGTGTTTATTGAGGCATGTTGTGTTTTTCATTCAAGCCGTCAAAAATCTTTTGTTGTTGAATGATTGGGTTCCGCCGAACGGTGGCGCTCGTGAGATTCAACACTGTCGGTTCAGCGCGAGAGAAGAATCACACCGGAAGCGGAAGGGAAACCGGAAGTGCAGAAATGGAGGCTGCCGTGTTCATTCTATCACTCGTCGACTGCTGTGCTTTAATATTCCTCTCGGTTTATTTCGTATCCTTTATTAACGCTTTGCATGAATGAAGATGTCTTTCATTGACCGCGTCTCAGCAAGGGTTTGTTGTGTTGTGCTTCATGTTAGCAGGAGCTGCTCGCTGCACACTGTGATTGCGGATTCTTTAGTTTTTGTTTATCATTTATGATGATTTATCTTTATAATGTGTGTTTCACTCTATTACTATGTTTTAATACGATTCATTGAAGCTCAGTAATGTGAGATTATAGTGATTTCTCCTTCTGTCAGTGGAGGGATGGCTCATAAACAGGGTGGCAGATCTATTTGAAATTAATTACAGATAAGTTAGTTATTAATCATTATTTCTGACCTGTGTACTTTCCCTGACTCCCTGCTCAGATTATTACTCTGTCTGATCTGGAGTGTGACTACATCAATGCTCGATCTTGCTGCTCCAAGTTAAACAAAGTAAGTCTGGATTTTGAATTTAAACGTGAACATTCATTAATAACATGATTGTTATAAGTAATGATTGGCAAATAATGATATCCATCCGTCTATCTATATATGCGTGTGTATTTACATGTGTGTGTGTGTCTGTATATTTATATATAATGTGTGTGTGTGTGTGTTTTCTTCCTTGGAAGGATAGTATCGGGTGACTGGAAATAGTGTAATTCATAGAATTTTTTTTTTTTTACTCAAGTTTCTGATTATATCGTTTGTGTTTAATTTAATTAATTTCTGTTTGACATTAAAGCTGCAGTCCATAACTTTTTTGGGTTAAAAATGATCCAAAATAAATGTTTGAGCAAGTACATAACCAGCCAGTGTTCAAAACTCTCTGCTTGCCGTAGCTCGATTCAAAACGGTAAGCTTGTAATAATGTTTTTAACTCCAGTGGTACTGGTGGATTTCCGCGGGAAATTCAAGCATGTCTTTGCGTCGTTATGTCACATCTGTACACATAAAGAAGAGTCTCGGCTCGTAGGCTATGAGTGTGAGGATGGTGGAGGTGGAGATTTATAGCCTTTTCTCACAGCACTTGATATAAGTAAACTTATCAATTTGATGGCGGATCCAGAAAGGTTCAAACGACAATCACCAGTGACAACTGGAGATTCACCCGTTGTAAAACGCAAAAGACTTCGGACTTCGGAGTGGCTACAGCAACCGGGCCCATGCGAAAACAAGGATAAAATCAGAAGGGCATTAAATGTAGTCACACAATGCTGATGTTGTTAACATTAACAATTTGACGACAAAATATTATTTGCACGATTTGATGTGATATAATAAGCGATCGTTAGATTTAATCAGCGCGATTTACTGCTATGCTTTTTTTCCCTTAGTTGGTCAGAACTAGTGGATGTTACTTGTTCAGACGACATTTTCCTGTGAAAATTCTTATGTTGGTCATACTTCCAAAAAGCAGAATCTGTGATTGCGAATGCCAGGATCCACACCACCGGCGCGGTGATTGACAGCTGCATATTCTCCTCGAAACACTGGATTCATCCGCGCTGTGCCGTGCCGAGGCACAACCCACGTAAAGTTGATAATTCCGCGAATAACTGCAATTGCAGATTTCGAACACAGATGGCGACAAAGAGGAAAAACTACGGACTGCAGCTTTAAAGTTATGTATGCGCTGTAGAAGTTTCACTAGTGCTCTCAGACTTCTGAACTCCACTGAATGTCTCAAACAGCAAAATATTTTTCACACTGAAAGAAAAAATGGTTTTACATTTCATTAGTAACACTAGTATACTTGTATTCTGTAAATACTGGTAATGAAAACATACAAATTCATGTTATTTTCATATATATGTGATTCTCATGGAGACTTTTTTTCTGCAACAGAATAAAAAAAAAGTTAATTGCGACTTGTTTTCTCACAATTGCGAGATATTAAGTCACACAATGGTGAGAATTGCTATAATTAGAATGTAAAAATCAGATTTTGAGTTCATTTTGTGTTTATAATGGACAAATGAAGCACAGAAATGTGATTCAAGTTTTATTTTTTCCGCATTTCAAAGTCAAAAGTGCCTCTGCTTGTAGAAAATGTCCGATCTTTTGGTGTGTGTGTGTAAGTGATGCGATCTGAAGCCTGTGCTGTGTGTTCAGTGTATCTTCTGGTGTGTGTGTGTGTGTGTGTGTGTAAGTGAAGCGTTCTGAAGCCTGTGCTGTGTGTGTGTAAGTGATGCGATCTGAAGCCTGTGCTGTGTGTGTGTTCAGTGTATCTTCTGGTGTGTGTGTGTAAGTGATGCGATCTGAAGCCTGTGCTGTGTGTGTGTAAGTGATGCGATCTGAAGCCTGTGCTGTGTGTGTGTGTGTGTAAGTGATGCGATCTGAAGCCTGTGCTGTGTGTGTGTTCAGTGTATCTTCTGGTGTGTGTGTGTAAGTGAAGCGTTCTGAAGCCTGTGCTGTGTGTTCAGTGTATCTTCTGGTGTGTGTAAGTGATGCGATCTGAAGCCTGTGCTGTGTGTGTGTAAGTGATGCGATCTGAAGCCTGTGCTGTGTGTGTGTGTGTGTTCAGTGTATCTTCTGGTGTGTGTAAGTGAAGCGTTCTGAAGCCTGTGCTGTGTGTGTGTGTTCAGTGTATCTTCTGGTGTGTGTGTGTGTGTGTGTGTGTGTAAGTGAAGCGTTCTGAAGCCCGTGCTGTGTGTGTGTTCAGTGTATCTTCTGGTGTGTGTGTGTGTGTAAGTGAAGCGTTCTGAAGCCTGTGCTGTGTGTGTGTGTGTGTGTTCAGTGTATCTTCTGGTGTGTGTGTGTAAGTGATGCGTTCTGAAGCCTGTGCTGTGTGTGTGTTCAGTGTATCTTCTGGTGTGTGTGTGTGTGTGTAAGTGAAGCGTTCTGAAGCCTGTGCTGTGTGTGTGTGTGTGTGTGTGTGTTGTTCAGTGAATCTTCTGGTGTGTGTGTGAGTGTAAGTGAAGCGTTCTGAAGCCTGTGCTGTGTGTGTGTTCAGTGTATCTTCTGGTGTGTGTGTGTGTGTGTGTGTGTGTGTGTAAGTGATGCGTTCTGAAGCCTGTGCTGTGTGTGTGTTCAGTGTATCTTCTGGTGTGTGTGTGTGTGTAAGTGAAGCGTTCTGAAGCCTGTGCTGTGTGTGTGTGTGTGTGTTGTTCAGTGAATCTTCTGGTGTGTGTGTGAGTGTAAGTGAAGCGTTCTGAAGCCTGTGCTGTGTGTGTGTTCAGTGTATCTTCTGGTGTGTGTGTGTGTAAGTGTGTGTAAGTGATGCGTTCTGAAGCCTGTGCTGTGTGTGTGTGTTCAGTGTATCTTCTGGTGTGTGTGTGTGTGTGTGTGTAAGTGATGCGTTCTGAAGCCTGTGCTGTGTGTGTGTGTTCAGTGTATCTTCTGGTGTGTGTAAGTGAAGCGTTCTGAAGCCTGTGCTGTGTGTGTGTGTTCAGTGTATCTTCTGGTGTGTGTGTGTGTGTGTGTGTGTGTGTGTGTGT
>CM038635.1:6839027-6899027 GCA_021554675.1 Leuciscus idus
TTTTTATTTTCTTATTACAACACTCCATGCTTGTTCTGTTGTTTTAAAATAGAATATGTTAAAAACAGTACAACAGATATTACTGTGATGCACAAATACAGTCAGGATTGTTGAAATTGCAATATGGTAATGACTGGGAACAAAATGTGCTTGTCATCTAAATAATCTCTTTTTGTGTCTTTTGATTATTGTGTGATTTCTGACCTGGATATGATCTTCTGTTTCACATGCGGTTTTAAAATGTCTTTTGTTGGAAAAGGGGTCTGTTTATTGTTTTGAGTTTAACGGAGAGTGATTCAGCAGAACACTAATAACCAGAACAAGCCTCTGATTCACATCAACTTCCCCATTCTGACATTTCAATGGCTTGTGTTTGTGTAGATTTCACTGCTTTTGTGCCTCCTGCTTTTCAGATCCGTCGAGCTGAAACTGAAGCCTATGTTTAGAACCATTAAGATTTTTTTTTTTTTTATGATATTTTAATGAAAATTAGGCACATTTCCCCCAGTATTATTATCATTGCAGTGCTGTTTTCTAAATGATTCTAATTACAGTAATAATTCTCAAAACTCGTGTAATGCATATCGTAGTGTTGATACTGCCTGTTGATTTCTGGACATATTCATTTTTAATGGTGGAGATGAACATGGATTGTCATTGAAATATTGTCTCGGTACAAAACATCTTAATGGTGCTTGAAAAGGATGTCATTTTCTTTAGACAAGATCTTTATTTGATTGATTTTGAAATGTGAACGCTGGGTAAGCGTGTGTTTAGTTCCCTTGACTCAGTCGAACTACACTTCGAAGGTCTAGTGACGTGTCCAGCCAAACAGTGCATCACATGATCGGAATCGACTTAATCAGTCGTTGAATGGTCCTGTTCAGTGTGCCAGTCATTTGATGAGGGTTTGGTTTGTAATCATGTGAAATCAGTGTCATCGGTTTTGTTTTTAATGCATATTTGCGGTTGTGGGGTTTCTTAAATAAAAAGATGATTATGAATATCAAGTTTTCACAATGCATTCATATTCAATTAAATGCACATTATACATTGCAATCCAGTTGTTCTAAAACTTTTTTTTTTTTTTTTATAAAATGGAGAACACAATCATATTGGGTATTTTAATTTTTTTTGAATGTTTAAATGCATAGAAGTGACGACTTGATAGTTTAAAACCCTGAATGCTTTATTTAAAGTATGTATACATAACACCTCTCCTACAGAACATTACATAATAGTACAATCACTTAGAATAATAACACACTGAAATGCAAAAAAGATCCTCAGATCCTGACTGCAATAAGTCTCCACCAGAACTCCACCCAGGGCGCTACCGTTGCCCCGCGGCTCAAGCACATAAAGTCAAACTAAGACTGAAAAAGAAACACAAATATCCAGAAGAAAAGGAAAGTTCAGTTGCATAAACCAGAACGTACAACACCACGATTGTGTGATATCTCCACTGTGAGAGGGTGTTACTGCATGCACCTGTTCTTTCTTTTCGCTTGTGCGCGTCAATCCTCGCTAGCGGAACAGGTCTGGCTGGTCAGGGTACGAATAATAACCTGTACAAGGAGTTTACCTGATGCAGGTGAGAAACGCTTAACATTTGTACGGGAGGATACATGGCAAGAAATGTACACATGTGTTTTATATATATATATATATAAATAAGTGCTGTCAAATTGATTAATCGCAGTTAGTCGCATCTAACATAAAAGTTTGTTTATGATATCTGTAGATATTATTTTTATATTAGTGCTGTCAAGTCGATTAATCACATCTAACAAAAGTTTGTTTACATCATGTGTATTATATATATATATCTGTGTATACTCTCACACATTTATACATGTGTATATGTATACACAGACACGCACACACACACACACACACACACACACACACACACACACACACAAATAATGTATATATAAATATAATATACACACACATATAAACAAACTTGTGTTAGATGCGATTAATCATTTTGACATCACAAATATATATATATATATATATATATATATATATATATATATATATATGTATATATATATATATATATATTCCTTATATACATGTATATATATATATATATTCCTTATATACATGTATATGAAGAGCACATAATAACAGAATAAATCATAGTGGGCAAAGTTCTTTCGCTCGACTGATGAATACCTAAATGATTCCAGGGTACACCTGCGTGTACTAATGCATAATATGGTACGAAAGTATATAAGAAATTCACAAATAGAAAAAAGCATTCGAGACATCCTTTATATGATAATACAAGGGGGGAAAAAGCTAAACAAATTATAAATCAACCCAAAATAAAATCAATTAAACTAAGAAAATCATAGCTGATGAATAATCAATATTATACATGTCTAGAAAAGCATTTAAAAAAAACATATAAAGTCAGTAAGTGATAATAAGAAAGAGGAAACGGGACCCAAGAGGAGAATATGACGCAACGAACATGATGGAAACAAACTCAAGAAATATATTTGAGAGTCTGTTCATTCGTTCAATATGCTGTCGTACTTACCGTCACAAAATCATTTCTCATACACTAACAGCCTGGACCGTGTTGCAGACACCTACTAGCCACTTATATTACGTAAAGTAAAAGTTTGCACGCTGCAGGCTGATATTTACATGTGGACGTGACGTCAGCACGTTTGTGTGTCGTTAGCAGGACGACTATAGCAAGCCTATATGGGTCGCAGGTGCGTTTTCAACCCCGTTACCAAAAAATAACCATGTCCTGTTATGCGTCTATCTTTGTAAATCTACATCGGCTCGTCTCAAGAATAAAGGTTAATAATCCGTGACCTCTAGAAAACCTCCCCCCTTCCATAATTACCATAATAAAGTACCATAAGCAATGAAAAATAACTGCGGATCGGGGTCATGGTTGGAATTTTCTAATCGAAGTGAATATCTAGCTGTTAAAAATGCCAGTAAATTCAGTCATTTAAAAATGTCGTGGGTCACAGAGGGAAAGGAAAACGATATCTTATATCTCTGCTGGTGAAGACACTTACTTTCAAGCATACGAATTGGCTTAGAGAAGTTCATGCTGAAAAGTAAGGATATGATTTGTTTGCTCTCCGTTTACACGTGCGTCTTTGAGACCACGGAGAAGTTCGCACATGCCGGAAAAGCATTTCTTTTCTTTTTTCTTTTTTTTGTCCCCTGGCTGAGTGAATATTGTACAGAACACAAAGCAAGCCTGTGGCCTTGATTCATTCACAATAATAAATTAAAGCCGTAATAAATAACGTTGTTTGTCCGTGTGTGTGAGTGTGTGTGCGCGCGCGCATGTGGGTTCAGGAGGCAGTCGTCCACTCAGGATGCAGTGTAGAAAGGAGGAGGAGGAGGGGCTTAAGCCGAAGAGGGGCGTGTCCTCGGCGTGTCCGTTTCGGATTCGAAGTCAGATGTTTAAGGGCAGCAGCCGGCTTCATGTTGTTCGAGTGAAACGGCGTGGGGATGTGAAACCGCCAGGAAAAAACATCCATCTGCCGTACGATTTACTTATATTTTCATTCTTCATTCACAAAGTCTATAGTGTGTCTCACTGTATGTTTTCCAAAGTGGACATCTGCTCCAGAGTCAACATCAACTGTCCATGCTATAGCATTCTGCAGGAGAAGAGAAGCAGAGAGACCAAAATGACAAACTAGTCATCTTTCTAACATGTGCTATTCAATTCAGCTAAGTTTAAAGTGCCCCATTATGCTTTTTTTGGATATTACCTTTCATGCAGTGTGTAATATAGCTGTTTGTGAATGTAAAAGATCTGCAAAGTTTTAAAGATCAAAGTGCAGATAAATGGAGTTATTGTCTCCCAAAAGAAAGAATCGATTCTGAACTGCGGAAACGAGTCGTCAGTGATTCCAGTCTCACTTCCGGTTACAAACCTACGTAACAATGTAACAAATTTGCATAATGCCAGCCTATGGTCTTCATTGGCTGCCCACGAACAATGTCTACTTTGACCTGCCCTCAAACACTGTAGTTGTAGCGGAGACTGGAACAGTTTGGAGCGCTGTGAATCCACTTTGCGTGCACTTCAAAAGGATGAGGACTCGCGCTGGAATTAATACGGAAAAACCAAAGGCATCTTTACTGTTCATATCAATGTGCATCAAGCGCAGATCCCGAGCTGAAATTAAGATATGCTAATGGACATTTCGTTTCCCACATGCGCTGTAAGCAGTCTACCAATCAAAACAGACTGGGCCATCTGACCAATCAGAGCAGAGTAGCCCAATCACAACAGACTGGGCCATCTGACCAATCAGAGCAGAGTAGACAAATCACAACAGACTGGGCCATCTGACCAATCAGAGCAGAGTAGACCAATCAAAACAGAGTGGATCATCTGACCAATGAGAAAAGATGTGATGCTGCAATGTATAAAATAAGAAAATTAAAGTTTTTTTTTTTTTTTTTACTTTGGATGCATTTTTGGACATTTGGAACGTTTAAAATAGCATAATGGGGCACTTTATATCTGAACTAAGCATTTAAATTCCAGAAGCATATTAAAAAGCAATAGTTAAGAGTTGTTCAGATCCTTTATATGCATTTTAAGTCCAGATTAGATGCCAACAATGTGTTAAAAGCTCTTTTTATTATCTTAATTATTAAGGTAGCTGCTCCAGTTCAAGAGGGTTAAAACTAAATATCAGTATCAGCCATAAAAAGCTCAGTTTTTTTGGCACAGAAACTCCACATTGGGTTTAATCATCTGGTTTTAGTTTCTGAATATTTATGAAAACATGTTTAATGAGTTTTTAAAGATCTCAAGAAATGGCTTGACAAATATAGCCATTTCCCACTGAAACAGGAAGTCTGAACAGATTGTTTAAAATAGCTCTAATTCCCATTCATTTTCCGCATAGGGATTTAAAAAAAAGTTTTTGTTAAAGCGTCACACAGCAACTGGGTAGTTGACATGTTAAAATGTTAAAAGCACTGAATGAACATGCAACATTTATTTGAATGTATAAGCGAAAGTGCATATTTAACATATAATTGATCACTATTTTTTTCAGTTTAGGTTTTTTCAGACATTTTTTTTTCTTTCCTATCTTAAATGTTTAAAGTAGTACAAATATTCCATATAATCTCTCATTTCACATAAAATCTGCATGCAATACGATAAAAAAAAAAAAAAAAAATATAGCTAAATATGTTTAGATTTAGTTTAGCAAGTCAAATTTCTACATTGTTCTATGTCAACTACCCACTTACATCAAACTAGGAGCATATTCCAGTCAGACGAGGAGGTTCATACCAGTTAGGCCCTCGGGCTCCTGGGAGTCCAGAAAGGGGGCGGGACCCCAGACCCGTATGGTGCCGTCGTCCGAGGCGCTGGCCATCAGGCCCGGCAGAACCGGGTTCCAGCTCACGCAGTTCACGGTGCGCGTGTGACCCGTCAGCTCGGCGATGGGCAGCTCGCTGCGCTTGTGCCAGATGTAAACTTTGTGGTCTAGAGACAACAGACGGTTCTCAAAACCCCATCAGACATCAGCGGGAACTCATTCAGCCTGTTATTCTGAGATCTGCGCACTCTTACCTTCACTGCCACTCGCAATAAAGTCTTCGTTGTAGCCGCCAAAACAGGAGTGGATGGTGTAGAAGCCCTGAGTCACACCTTGGTACTTCCTGACTAATACCCGGTCCTGCAGGTCCCACAGATGAACTCCCTAAACACGCCGAGAGAGGAACTGCTGAGTGAGACATTACTTTTATTTACATGAGTAATAAGTCAAAGATTCCTCCGTCAAAATCTCACATCAAGACATGAGGTATGTGCTACATGAGGTAAATATTTACAATAAGGTCCCATTTAGTTAGCAACACCCAACATCCTAAAATCCAGTCAATTCCCCACAGACAAAATCAAGTCCCGCCCTACATTTGCTCTAGTTTCAGAAGCCGTTTCACTCGGAAATACGTCACAATAGGGATGAAAACTTCCACTTCATGCCGACTTTAAGCTCAGTCATCTACTCAAGTGCAGACATCTATTCTTTTATTCGTTTATCTCCTAAATAACCATGTTTATGAAGGCTATTTTTAGATAATTTGGTAAATTAAATCCTCCTTAGACTTCTCTATTTTTGGTGCGTTTACACAGTGTCGTAATTACCATAATTATGAAATGACAACCAGACATCCTACTCTGAGATATGAGACATTCTGAGACTCTCAGACTCAGAATTATGCATTTTAATGGCAACACTATCACACCAAAATTATTCAGTTTGAGTAATTAATAAACAAAAGCCGATATGCAAGTTATTAATAAGTTAGTAGGACATTACAAGTTTGTGCTCAATTCATTACCATATATGGCAACACTTTATAATAACTTTCATTCATAAATCATTAACAAACGTTATATAATGATTAACGGATCATAAGTTAATATATCTTCACGTATACTATAAATATGAGATAATGTGCTTGTTAATGTTAACTAATGAACTTACTAAACGTTATATAATGATTAACATATCATTATTTAATGTAAATTAAAATGCTTACAAATGTTATAAAACTGTCAGTTCATTTGATCATGCACTTCTTGAAAATATATAAATGTAAAAAAAAAGTGCATTATTTAATATATGAACTAAAGTTTAATGACATTTACAAATGTACAAATGCAAAAGGCATTTGGTAGCTGTGAGTGAACTGGATGTTCAACAGAAAATGTAACAATTATGACTGGTCCCACTTTATATTAGGTGTCTTTCACTATGTAATTACATCAAAATGATTGTTAGGTACAATGCACTAATGTAATTGTGTTCAGGCTCTATTCCGAAACCCTGTTC
Source organism: Leuciscus idus (assembly GCA_021554675.1). NCBI lineage: Eukaryota > Metazoa > Chordata > Actinopteri > Cypriniformes > Leuciscidae > Leuciscus > Leuciscus idus. Next base: position 6,845,891 of record CM038635.1, read on the forward strand.
CTGCTGTTGAGGTGTGGTACGGGTAAGGTGTATGGGTATCTTTAAGGGTTTGTTAACGGGTCAGATTGATTACTATAAGGGAACATGGTTCATACTGTTTGTTTTGCATTGTTTAGATAAATGTAAAAAAGTATTTTCTTGAAAAACACATATATTTTCTCCTGTTGATGTATGATTCAAGGACCTATAAGTGTTTAGGCAATAACACTAGTTTTGCACCCAAATTACAATCATGTGTTGTTGTTATGTCTTTAAGCAAGTATAAAAGCTAAACTTTACCAACCACCCTTAACCAACACTAATGTTGTTACAGCTAATGCACATAAAGGTACTAAATGATTAGTAAACATTTACAAATAATGAATAATTTCAATTTTAGATTGGGTACTGCAAAAACATGAACAAATAATTAATATATGATTTGTAAAAATGTGTAAATAGTATACTGTAAGTCTGCATACATGACCAAACGTGTGACCTTTACAGACTGTGCTTAATGAGTTTGTGACTAATTATGTTAAAATTACTGTAAAGTAAAAAAAAAAAAAAAATCATCATTGTAATAATTTATTAAGTTATAATATAATATATGTTATAATAAAAGTTATAAGAGAATTGTTTTTTTTATTATTATTATTATTATTAATAACAATAATAGTATTATTATTATCTTTTTTTTGACAGTAAATTAGATAGTAAAAAAAAAAAAAAAAACTGTAAAATTACAATACTAACATTTATGGTTGCCTTAATTTCTTTGTTTTTAAACATTAAAGCATTGAGCTTTTTTCGGAAGTCGAAATCGGTAATTCGGTAGTTCCGTCATGGCGTGAAGGCACTGTTAAACCTTTTTAGAACTTTATGGAATCCCACCAAGATCAGATCAGATTGTTCATAGCAAAACAATAAGTCTGGCATCAGTACAAAAACAGCTTGAGATGAAATATAAGCTACTCACCTGAGTCGCGACATTTAACAGAGCTAATCTTCCATTCTTTGACACGGTGAAGGACATTACAGGGTGGTCTTCTTGAACTCTATAAGAGACGACAAGCAAACACACACCAGCACATCCACATAACTCATACAAACACTGTCAGAAAAACCATAACAGGATCTAAAGTCACAAGTAGGGCTGGGCAAAAAAAAAGAGATTTTTCAATTAATCGTTTTTTAAAATGTGGTCGATTCAAAATCGATTCTCAAAGGCCACGAATCGACTTTTTCCATATTTATTTATCTATCACCCAAAAGCCAGTATTAGTTTTCCTCCACTGTTCATAGGCTTGCAGCCTCCATGTTACAGCTAATGCTGTGAGATTTTATGTTTGTTTAGCATAAAACATAAAATAACCTGATCCTGTTTGATCAAGGCGTGCGACTGTTCTGACTTGTCCAATTTTCAGCATAAATTTTTCATCTCGCATCAAAATCCTGTCTATTCATTGTATGCATTTGAAATATAGAGTTGGGTTCAGTTTTAATGTACCAAAGTGTACCTAAAATAAAAGGAGTTTAAGAGTTCTTAATTTTTAATTAACCACTTGCAAACTTCTGTTCACTGTTCTTTTTTATAAATATAGGATTTAAATTAAATCTATATTCATTGAGTCGGATCGAGAATCGAAATCGAAAATGGAATCGAGAATCGAATCGAATCGAGAGCTTGCGAATCGAATTGGAGCATCTGAATTCGTTCCCAGCCCTAGTCACAAGTGCAGTCAACATACATGTTCCTGTCAGTCAGATCTTCAAAGTTGTATCCACGGATGCGCTGGTGTGTATCAGAGGCCAGCACTGTTCGCCCGTCATTCAAACACCACAGACACTGCACACGAACACCCTCCCAGGAGTCCAGCAAGTTCCCGTCCAGATCCTGTCAAGAACATGTTCCTCATTAACCAACATCACTTATGAACGTGTGGGGGAAATCGTCACTAGAAACAATAATCCTGATTTCTGGCAACAGCAACTATTTAAAATGTTTCTTAACGGGTGAATCTCCACATGTCAAGAGCATGTCTGGGTCATATTGCGTCACAACAAAATATACACTACCATTAAAAAGTTTGGGGTCAGTAAGATAATAATAATAATAAATTAATACTTTAATTCAGCAAGAAGGCATTATATTGATCAAAAGTGACCGTAAAGACAAATCCTGATCCTCCAAAAAAGTCAGTTTCCACAAAAACATGAAGCAGCACGACTGTTTTCAACATTGGTAATAATTAGAAATCATCATATTAGAATGATTTCTGAAGGATCATGTGACGCTGTAATTTGGATTAAATAAGGATAATTTAAAAAATCTTACTGACCTCAAACTTTTAAACAGTAGTGTAGATTTTATACACTTTTTAAAATGATTATTTATAAAATAAATTTTGATATTTTCAAGACAATAAAGCACATACATACACAGCCAAAATTATCATTACTTTATTGCAAAAAAAAAAAAAAAAGAGGCAAATATGCATCATGGATGTTTTGGTTTTACTGAATTTAATATGAAAAATCATTGAATTTGTTTGTCAAATATTAAGAAGACTTTTTTTCCCCCTTGGAACTGGAATTATAAAAGTAAATAGTAACTACCATATATCAATACCCTATTGTCACGCCTATAATACTCACTGAGTACAGTTATAGCTGAGAGCACAGTAACTGTACAGCAACACTTACACACTGGTAGAACTGGCCTCTCTGACCTCCGGTAACAAAACGCTTGCCGTCTGGATTCCAGGCCACGCTGGTCAGGCTGTCCTCATGGGACTGGCTCATTTTGGTTCTCAGTTCCCCTGTCTGGGTGAACACAGTGAGGGTTTAAAGGCGAGACGAGCTGCTGGAGAGAATCTGAGAGCTGACTGTGGGTCGAGACCCTCACCTGTACGTTCCAGAGCCAGAGCTCAGAGCAGTCGTCCGGGCCGCAGGCTATCAGGTACGTGTCGTCCGGGCTCCAGGCCAGATAGGAAACCCCATAGGCATGACCCTCCAGCGTCTTCAGCTGCTTGAGCAGGTGTGTGTCCTGTCAAAACATCTCAAACCATCACACTCTTGGATCAGGAGCGTTATTTTAATGGTGAAGGGGAGGGGGAAGGTCACTCACGGGGTCAACCTGCCATATAATGACTGTTGTGTCTTTGGATCCCGAGGCCAGTTTGGTGCCGTCGTTGGAGAACTTGCAGAACCAGACTTCATTGCAGTGCTCGGTCAAGATCTGCTGGGTGTAGCAGGGGAACTGTTTCCTGGAGATAACAGTCAATGTTTTTTAGAGATGGCTCTCTGGAGAGACAATACGCCTGTCTAACTTTTACATTAAAGAGCTTACATTAGGCTATACTGACAAACCCTAGATTTTTTTTCACTTACACTTTATTTTGATAGTCCACTTCAGACAATCTACTAACTATAAGTAACTTTTCAACTACATGTCAGCAGATTTTAAGCAGACAGTCTACTAATACTCTAATGAGAGTTAGTTGACATGTAGTTGCAAAGTTACTTATAGTTAGTCGAATGTCTAAAGTGGACTATCAAAATAAAGCGTCACCATTTTTGGATATACTGGATTTTATCTGGAATAAGAAGGTCTCCAGGTTGCATAAAGTATATTTATATATACTTCTATATAGTGTAAAGTATATTTACAGAAACCCAAGCCTCTGGGGGATTGAGATTACCTAATCTGAGGTTTAATGAGTTTTAGGGTGTGTTCACAGTTGGCATGTTTAGTGCGACCGCTCTGTTAATGTGGTTAAATAAGTGTGAACGCTGCCATCTAAACCCTGGTGCGCATCAAACAAGCGGACTGAGACGCTGAAAAGATGAGTCTCACTCCACTTCCAAATGAACTCTGGTGCGGTTCAAAATAAAAATGAACACAACACGGACTAAAGACATGTAAACGAACCAAAAACAGGACATGATGTCAGAAGGCGCGACCCTAAAAAGGACAGAATGCTCAGCTGTTTTTTCTCATCATAGTCGTGATGTTGCCCATCACAGTTCAGTACAGGCGTCAGAACCGCGTCTCCTCACAGCAGATCTGGGTTTCCTGACGCTGTTTTGGCTCCTTTACACACTTTATAAGCTCTTCACGAGTTGTGAGAAGTGTCAACACACCCTTAAAATATTGTCTTTAATATGGCACACTACCGATAAATTCAGTTGTCAGTTCACTTTTCAGTGCCTAATCCTGTTCTGTACACATAGTTCAGTAATTTACAAGAGTGACAGCTGCATTTTATAACCAAATTAACTTGACAAAGTGGCAACCGCATTTACAAAAATTTCACGCAGTGTGTACAGAACCAATCTAAACAACTAGTTGTTAATGATGCATTTAAACGTGCATCAGAGATGCGTCTCTCTTCTGTGTGTGCGCGGTGCAAGAGAACTACAGGGGAAGAGCTACGAGATTTGACTCATTCAGGTTGCCAGATCTTGCTAGTAAAACAGCAAACAAGAACAAGCCCATAATAAACCAAAATAAATCCAAATGCTTTATATTGGGGGTGTAACGGTGCATGTATTCATCCCGAACATCACGGTTCGGTGTATGCAGTCAGACAACTAATACAGTCAGTCACAGGCGAACCACACTATCCTGAAAGGAGTGTGTGCAGCAATGCAACGCTGTTTGCTAACCGCCACAACAGGAAAACAAGCAGAAGAAGAAGAGACGATCTATCCAACCCAAAGTTTAGATGGCACGCAACAGCCTATACGCTGAGTTTCGATTCATTTTTGTGACACGCTCCACAAACTTCACGGAAAAGAAACCAAGATTGTGGCAGAGAAAGTGGCAGAGATACTGTTTGTTTTCTTTATTTTACAAAAGCACAATGTTTTGTTTTTATTTTGAGTGTACACAAATATTATTTTTTTACTTTACAGTTTCGAATGATGTCTTACTCTTATCTGTATGACCATCATTTATGCCATAAATGACAGAGTATTTAAAGACTAAATCATTTGGCATTGTGCCGATTTGTGTCGTGACTGGTGGAATTCTCACTACTACAGTCCAGTGATAAATGGGAAGCTTCAGGTGCCGCTTCACTCGCTGTCTGATGTAGATGTAGACGTCTCTCTTTCTCCTTCTCGCTCATCCTTGCATGATTTTTTGAAAAAGCATAATATTGAACTTTGTGCATCGCCGCAACTCTCAAGTTTTATTCTTCATTATTCTGCTTATTTTGTACTTTTATGACACGAGTGACCAAATACCTTTTGTTTTTATCAGCCCTGCAAAATTTTATTTATTTTTTAAAATAAAAGACCTATGCAAGAGTGCATTCTGTTTACTGAATCCTCTTAATGAGGCTGTACAGCACCAGCTACCTCAGGGGGGATTACCTGCCGTAAGCTGGAACAAACTAATTTGCACTACTGTCTGTTCAAAATAAATGAAAAGAAACCTAGCATCAGGGATTTGTTGTTTTCCTGTTGTACCAAACTTGTATCGAACCGTGACCCCAAAACCGAGGTACATACCAAACTGTGACGTCTGTGCACCGTTACACCCCTAATTTATACTGAATCAGTGTTGCCAGACGTACAATAATTATCGTATTTGTGCGATAATTTTGACCTCTGTACGATCAATAATGATAAAAATCCCATAATGTACGATAATTTCAGAATTGTGTGACACTTCAAATGATGGTGGTGGTAATCATAGAGCTTCTGTACTCATTGATCTAGCTGTGGACTCTACCGTCATGATCGTGAGGAGAACGTGAACATGCTGTTACGCACGTCTTCCATCTCATCTCACGTTACGTCTTCTCGGCAAATCACCGTGTAGAATGACTCTCTCTCTCACGAGCACAAGTTAACATTCCTGCCGTGGCGCTAGGTCAGTTGTTTCCAAGCTGAGGTCTATAGTTTAGCAATAAAGTAATTTGCAGGTCATGTCAAAAAGTGTTTGTCTGGATAAACAGCTGTATTCTGTACGTTTGACTGATAATTTTCTTCTAAATACGATAATTTTGAGCTTCTGGTATGATACTTGGACATTTCCAATCTGGCAACACTGTACTGAATACAATACCAAAATATCATGACCCGCACTTGCCCACTTTGATACAAAAACGTTTATGATTTGTGGACCTGGCAACACCTCAAGAGCGCTCTCAGTGAAGCAGCCTCACAAACATAAAAACGACACATCAACAGTGGTTTTGTTAAAATTGCAGAACATAACGAGTCTTTGGTTGCTATAATACTTCTGTTTCAAAAAAAAAGGTGGATACCAAACACACAAGATGCCAGAATGTTGCTATGGTTAAAACAGTTTCAATCAATAATCACAGTTTCGGGAGGGAGACGTGTTCCGTATCTTTTAGGGGATCTTAAACTGACATTGCATATTTAGCAATTTGAACCCTGCATTTTGGTCTACCACCAGTTTAAGTTATCACATAAAAAAATTGGCTAAATTAAATGATATTTAGGGGTTGCACAAGACAAAAGAAAAATCACCTATATCACTTGATTAGCGGTATATAAATATATTTGCTGAAATGTCAATCTTTATGTTGTTTATTCCTTAAACTTAACATGGAGCTACATAAAGGACATATAAGCATAAACTGCAACTTATTTGGTACATATTATAGAGAACTTACCATTTTAATAGTGAATATTATTACACAACAATCTTATACTAAGGTATTTTCATAATAATAGATTATATTTATAACGTAATGCTAATCGATATAGACTTTATCATCGTGCAGAATACTATAAAATAATATATTTTCTGTCTGATTTTTTTTATCTGAAGCCAAATTAGATCACAGAAGATTATTTAAAACACTCGACTTGCGTTATAAAGTAAGTTTGGAGCACAAACATGGTTTTAATCTCATATATTGTCGTGTATTGATGGTGTGCTAAGCTAACATGCTAGCTAGCCCTATAGTTGCACCTGCCACCTAGCAGTTATTCTTTTATGATTTTTTCTCAATAGGAATGCTTACTAATTGTGCAAAGCCTTCTCTGATTCTTCATTTCTTGGCTTTCCATGGCTTTCTGTTCTTCCAGAGTATTTCCTCAGCAGTCATATACTTTTGACTGAGGTAACAAGTTCATCTTTGCTTAGGCAGCGGTCAGCATTTGGTACACTATTCTGCCTTTTGCTGCATTGTTACAGCTGTTGTTTAAATCATTCAATGGCAATAGTGTCTCAAGAGAATATTACTTATTAATGAAATATATGGGATTATTTGTAGAAAAGAAGTACATTTTTCATGAATATATACCAGATTACAGGGACAAGCAATGTAATAATCTGACACGGCTTTGCCATTTAACATTGTTTAAGTGAAAATTCTCAAAACTTCAAGGGGCTTGTGCAACCTCTAAATCAGGGGTAGGCAACCTAAGGCACGCGTGCCAACACTGGCACGCGGAGGGTTAATCGCTGGAACATAAGCAAATGCGAGATAAGTGTATGTATTTAATTCAGATAGTCTAGTTTTATGCCGGTCAAATGCACTCGGGCTCCCCATGATTAACATCGCGCAACATCAGCATCACACGTGCACACGGAACGCACATGTAGGAAACCTCGTGAATTACGGCCGTTTCACGCATATTTTTTTCGGCGTACATGTTAATCCACACCCTATATATATATGGGCTAAGTGTGTGTTGTGGCACACTGATGAACTTGGAAACTTAAAAATGGCACTTTATGACAAAAAGGTTGCCGACCCCTGCTCTAAATCATCTTCAATTTAGCTGAAATTTTAACCCTATTACTTTTGTCTTTATGGTCCAGGTTTGCAAGGTTCAAATCATAGAATTTATCACTTTTTTTTTTTTTTTGCTTATTTTTATGGGCCACCCTAATATATATATTATAGCAAAATGAAAAAATTCCCAAATTTTACATTCTGATTTGGAAAGAATAAATTTCCATAGAAAAGAATAATTAAATCTGAATGTGACTATTCTGAAGTCTTTTTCAAGTGCAAATCATACTTTTAAGTTGAATGATTTGGGAAAAACTTGAGGGCATGAAATTAAAATTCACTCGATCTTTCATCTAAATGCATGTTATAGATATGTGCATGTTTAATTTATTTATTTTTTGACCAATCATTGCTTGATCTTCTAGTGAAACGACAGACTTCTCTCTGGTGACATATGCAGGACTCATCCAATTATTTAATCTGTTTAAAGATAAATATATAGGCATCCACACCAATGCACAATAATGTTATGTTTATTATAAGTGTGAACTGCAGTTTTGTCGTGTCGCTTTAAATCTTCAAGTCAGATGGATTCTGATTTGCTGTCAATGTTTTTATCATTCATCAGCAGGAAAAACATTGTTTTAAACAGTTATTTCAGCGTTTTCCACTATTACTTGCATGTTTTAAATGATAAGCTGTATTTGAGGTGAACGTCTGGATTTACTGAAATTGGATATACTGTAAGTTTTTTTTCTTCTGCGACTAAAAGACTAATCAAATTTTGCTCGACCCATCGACTAGCGTTAGCCGACTATCAGGGGTCAGCCCTAGACAACGCATCTGTGAAACTGTACGTTTGCTCATGTACCTGCTGCACACGTGGTCTATGAGCAGAGACACACTGTCCAGTCCACTGTCCAGCTTGGTGTTGTGGTAGAGACAGCGATCTCTCTGCAGCTCCACCGCCTGACGCAACAGAGTCTGCAGACGCCGGGGCGGCAGCATCACGGACGGGGGCAAGTACGCTGAGAGAGAGACAGAGATGGAGCATAGAGGTCGTGGAGGGTTAGACTCAGTTTCATCTGAATTCAGCCAACACAGGACATAAAGTGGACTTGAGACTACGCAGGTCCTTCACGCTCTTTAGGTTACCGCCCCCAATTCAATTCATCTCCTGAATTGGCTGAACTGAAATAGAACTGACCCGAACCCTAGCTGAAAAAAACTAAAACAATTACATGAAACTGTAAAAAAAGAAAGCAAAAGAGGGAATGAAGAGAGGAAGAAGTAAACAGAATGAATGAAAAAGTGAATAATAATGTTTACACCAATAATAATAATAGGTTACACTTTAATTTAAGGTGTCCTTGTTACAGTGCAATTATAGATTAGTAATAATAATTAACAACATGTACTAACTGTAGGATTAGGGTTTGGTTTAGGGCTAGTTGCATGTAATTATGCATAATTTATAGTATATTACTACAGTAACTACATATAACAAGGACACTGTAAAATAAAGTGTTACCCAATTATAATTAATATTAATAACAATGAATAATTCTCAGATAGCTGGGTCATTCTTTTGTTTTTTCAGAGACTAGGGGCCAGATTTACTAAACAGGGCAAGTTAGCATGAGAGCGCAATCCCATAAAAGCACAGATGGGAGTGTAAAGTTCTGCTCGTGATTTACTGACGACGAGCAAATGAAAGAACAGACTCAGCCGGATCATTTCACACAATCCACCAAGATCAGCGCAAACTAGTGTCTGGTTTAAGACGTGCTCTTTTTGGGCGGTAAATAATGGCACAAATACCAGTAAAGTGACTTGCGCAAACCTTAATAAATCACTTTGAATGATTAATTTAAATTCTCTCCTCCCATACATTTTGCTCTGAAAGGGAAACTCCTACAAATGCATGTGTAATAATATCAGCCACAAAAATAACCCTGTCCACGACTTTTCAGTGCCAATTTTCACTGCGTGTCTTTAGTAAATCCTGACAGAAGTTTTTTAACACCTAATGAGGGCTTGCGCTGGAGCTGGTAGTAAATCTGGCCCCATATCTTCTAGCAGAAGGTAGCCATTTAATTCATTCATTAATAAATAAAATAACATTTTAATGAAAATGTATAAACTTAATATTTTAATATGTAGTAAAACCATTATATAATAACAGTACGGCACTGGTGTCCCTGCTGTATTGTGAATATAGTCATTCTGCTGTGCGTTGTGTCCATTAACAACCTGCTCTATCCTCCTTATTTGAAACACAAGAGCGTCACGGCTATTTGTAAATGAATGCATGTGGCTTCCGGTGTCATTCGCTTCCAGTTATGTTTAGCAGTACAAAACAGCTTGTCGCGCTGCTCGATATTGCAAACTGCTATTTATTACCATATTATTTTAATGTATTTTTGTAGTGCAAATAGTTTTACTGTTTACTGCACATTGTTATTCTTAGTTATTTCCCTTTAGCGGTTAATGAATCAGAAGTCTGGCACGTTCACAGGAACTCAGTTCTGCATTGAAAAATAGTATATATAGCACAGCCTCTCGTAGCTTTTGCTTAAGCATAATGCATAAATATTAAACTCACATTTCCTAAAAGACAGAAATCATCTTAGTTTTGTCATGGTGTTTTTTTTATTTTATATAATTATAATTAAAATAAGATTATTATTACTATATATTTTTATTTTATCTGAATGTTGTCATTTATTTAAATGTTTTAAGAAATACATTGTAATGGAAATATTTTAATTGGTAAACAGTTTATAGGTTTTCCTGTGCCCAATATCACGTCTATCCTATCTTTTATAATTTTCCTTTAACTAACAAAAGTTCCTGAATGCCATCAATGACAATTTTTGGTGAGAAACGTTTTAGCAGTGGACTTTATGAACTGTGTAATGTTGTGAAATTAGTTGGTTTGAGCCAGGGTTTTTTTTTTTTCTTTCTTACAGTGCAAAAACGACATAAAAAAACAAAAAGCTCACAGGAAAAAGCATACATTTACAACAACATAATCAGTTAATAGCATTTCATTACGTTACCACAAATAACAGACTACAAGCACAACATGCTTACAAAATCATTAACACATTTTTAATCATATTTGAGTGAAGATGTCAATTTTCTGGACATCACTTTTGGCCACAACTATATAAGCGTCATCAATGCTTGTTTCAATGCGGATTTACTCATTCACAGCAATATTTCCTTAAACAACACAAGCAAATTCACTTTTCAGTGGCAGGACTTAAAGGTAGCACAACCGGAATGATCCAGCTGGTGTTTGTTTATATGGGTTTGGAGTAACTCACTCTGAAGCTTGTCGAGGAGTTTGGATCGTGAGGCCGTCCCTTTGCCCTCCCACTCAGCTTTAGCACGCAGGTCATCAGAGTTACTGCACATCAGGTACCTACAGCACACAAGACCGATACAGCTGTCAGTCAGGGTGTGGTGCAGGGTTACTGTTTCTGTTCAAGCAACTCAACCATCTTTAAGATGCATGTGATAAAATTGCACTAAAATAAAAGCATACACAAGCATGTTTTCTGATTTTTATGGACGCTTGTTTCCGCCACAGAATAAAAAAATAATAGGTAATTGCAACTTTTTCATCTCACAATTGCGAGTTTACATCGTGATATGAAGTCACAATCATGTGTTATAAAGTCAGAATTACGTGATATAAAGTCGCAATTGCGTGTTATAAAGTCAGAATTACGAGATATAAACGTTTTGATTTTTATGGGCGCTTGTTTCCGCCACAGAATAATAAAATAACACGTAATTGCAACTTTTTCATCTCACAATTCTGACTTTTCTTCTCACAATTGCGAGTTTACATCGTGATATATGTTATTAAGTCAGAATAGTTAGAAATAAACTCGCAATTCTGACTTTTTTTCTCGCAATTGTGAGTTTAAATCTCGCAATTCTCACTTTATAACACGCAATTCTGATTTTATATATCAATCAGAATTGCGAGATGCAAACTCGCAATTGTGAGATAAAAAGTCGCCATTATCTTTGCAAATGTTTTATTCTGTGGCGGAAACAAGCTTCCATAGATTTTTTTTTTCATCCTGCAACGTAAAAAAAAAAAAAAAAAGCACGCAACCACTAGTTCTCAGTTATTCTGCTGATAACGCAAGTGGCACTAGGTAGAATGAAGGAAAGTTTTGAATAATAACTCCAAACGAATGTCCAAACAATTTATAAAAAAAATGAAATCTCTCTCTTTCTTGCTGCCTAGTTCGCCTATAAGCACACGCTCAACAGACTTTACTTCTATAACATGACATATTTCCATCAGTAGGGTGGGACTTGATTTTAGAGAGGCAGAGCCACTTACTTTGATCACATGTTGACATCAATTATGTGAACACCAACTTTACATGTAAAATGCACAACATAAACTACAAATATTTATAGTATATTTTTATTAGACACTAAAGATATGTTCGTAGAATAGCCAGCACAACGATACGGATGAGACCAAGATTTCAGGCCTCTGTGTTTTACACTGTATGTCTCACTTCAGCTGATCTTGCCATGAACTTGCACCTGCACTTGATAATTAAGAGAAAGACCAGATGGCGGCACACCCCTAAAAAACTATTAAAGATAACCCGATGAATGCTTATTGGTTGAGCACAGTTGTAAACAGGTTGGAACAGACTGTATGAGAACGAGATGATCTGCAGGCATCTTGGCTTTTCTGTCTCCACCCTTACAGTCCAAGTTTGGGCATTTACATTTTGCCAATTTCACCACCGTCCAGTTCTTTGAAGGGCTCTTAAACGGGACCTATTGTGCCCTTTTACAAAGTCTTGATTTAGTTTTTGGGCTCTACTAGAACAGGTTAATGCTTGAATGCTCAAAAAACACATTATTTTCACATATTTTACATTACTCAACCCCTCTCTTCCTAGTCTGCCAGGAATGCTCTGCTGGGTGTTTCCCAAAAGAATCGTAAGCCAACTATGGTTGCAAGTTGTCATTACCAGCACAGTTCAACAAGTTCATGTTTCATGAAACCATAGTTCCAATGAACATTCAAACATCATCGCAAAGTTATGTGTGTTTGGAACAAAGCCATGGTTTCTTGTTTGTATGACATGTGGACTTAATAAATCATTATCTTGAGCAAAACACGCAAGCCGACATTTAGTATAATATAATTTGAACGTATACAAATATCATTGACGTCTTTTCGTTTGTCTAGCGATTTAAAGCACCGTTCATGTGCGAACATGCTCTAGTACGCAAGAACGAGACTATGATTGAGTGTGTAAATAAAGCAAAATAACTTAGAAAAATTAGAATTAGTCCTCAGATGCCATGTTCGTAATTTATAGCAGAAAATCTGGCAAAAGTAGTTATTACTCCACCAAGTGCGTGACGTCATAAACCAACTTAGATAAATGACAAATTTGCGACAATACGGTTTTGGGAAACAGTCGTGACGAGCTAGTTGATTTCTTCAATGATGCATCGTACTATGGTAGTGAAGCAGTGAGTTACTTGTTGTACGGGAAACGCACCCCTGTTTAGTTCATTTCTCTATGAAGCTCCTCCTTCTGAAAAGCATACTGTGCTCTGATTGGTCAGCTGGATCAGTGAGTTGTGATTGGTCAAGCGCTTCAAGTGTGTTTGGGAAATGTCCCGCCCCTTTCCATAACCGCCAGTTTCAACACACTACTAACTCAACCAGGCCCCGCCCCTTTATTCTGCGTATGAATTATTGAAATGAGGAATATTGTGACGTGTTCGTTCCAGAAGAAACTCAAGACTACAAAGCGTTTCAGGGAGTTTAGAAACACTGACACTGATATAGAGAAGAACTCAGAGCTTATTCATGCTCAAACAGCAACATTACACACTAAAGAAAGTTGAAGAAGTAAAAAAAAGCATTAAATTCATATTCTGGAATTTTTTTCTCTATCTGCGGCCTCCGTAATAAAGCAAAGATGGCAGCATGCAGGCAGAATTTATTTCAAAGTAAATTTTTCTTCTCATTATAGGGAACCTAAAAAACCAATGAGGAAATAACATCTTTGTTCTAATGCCCCCAAAATACGAGTGAAGTGTGATACCCGCTGAGGATGTGGATTCGTTCGGTGTTGTACTTCAGCGGCGTGAGCTCGGCTCGGAGGACCTGAAGTGCTTCAAGAACCTTCCCGTCCTCCAGATACTCCAAATACTTCTGTTGCAGGAGCAAGAACTTCATCCGCTGAACAACACAGGACAAAATCACTCAGAACATTCATAAAACTGATGGTGGAGATGTTGAGAGGACTTTGGACTCTTACCACCACAGCGCTCGGTGAATGCATCAGTGCTTTCAGCTCGTTGAGGTCACTCTCAGCCTGTTACAATAAAAAACAGACAGATTAACTGAGTTCCTCAAGTTGACCGACCCTTATCTGTTTCTTGTTTGGTTTGTTGTGACCCATATGACCATTAAATACACAAAAGGACAAAGTTTAGAAACACCCATAAGGTGTAATCTTACGAGATATTGATGGAAATCATTCACTGTTTGTTTAATGATTCTGTAACACTTTACTTAAAGTCCCCCTGTGGTGAAAATCCAGCTTTTAATGTTGTTTATATGTCTATCTGGTGTTTTTAATATGCTTTAAGACAAACCATGTGCAAATTCACAAGTCAACACCATTGCTGAGTATTTTCTCTTTAAAACTGCAGTGAACCAAAGACAGTCTCAAAAACACGGTTTGAAATCGCTGGTGTTTCTGACGTCACAAACTATCTTGTAACCAATCAGGTAACGAGGGGGCGGGGCTTTAGCATATCATTAACACTGAACTAGCAGGGGAGTCTCGAGAGAAGCCGGGTTATTCCAGTATATTTTTCTGTTGATATGAAAAATCCGGCACATTTAGCAATATAGCAGGTGAATTATGTATATGATGTATATTACGATGTTATGATGAACTATATGCTTTTCTCCACTGATGTTCTGAGTTGTTCAAAGCATTTCTAAGGATGCTGATGGTTAGAAGGAAGCTGTCGAACGGGAACACTGTTTGTGTAACATTAGCAGCACATTATTAGCTGTTTGATAACGTAGTCAAGGAAAAAGGCTAATCATATTAATTCCTGTTATTGTGTCCGACACAGAGAGCAATACATGAAACGCATTATCATCCTGATACAGCGACTTGAGCCAGTATAATTCACTCTTCCACTTCTTCTGATTCAGTCTCTGGTTCAAACATATATGGCTGACTTAAACCAGTATTTCCACTTATCATTGCGCAGCATCTACGACAGTAAAGTGGATCCCGAGACCGAGTGGATCTCTGAGCTGGTGTGAGTGAGTGGAGGCGGGGCTAGATATGCATATTAATGGTTCTGCATGCTAAATGAAGCAAGGGTGTAGAGTTACATTCAAGCTATTTTAAGGCATGAAGAAGTTCTTTTCACACTAAATTTTTTTAATTTTTATGTAATTTTGGTGATCAAATATGAGTTTTAAGGGATTAAAATGATTGACAACAGGGGGACTTTAAAGCCTGTATGTACAGTATAATGCATTAAGGTATTCGTAATGTATGTTATAATGAATCATATCTTTTCACAAATAACTATAAACAAAGTTAAAATGCATTATAATATTTGCAGATTCCTTGTAACATCTGACATTGGTTGTTTGTCATGCATTATACTTTCTAAAGGCGTAACAATGTAAGTATTATAATGTAATATAACTGTGGTTACAATTATTTATGAGACCATCCAATGCATTATACAAGTGAATTACAAGGCATAATTACTGCAATAAAATACTTTTATAATTCATGATGCATAAAGACTTGATGAACGGGTTTGGAACGTCATCATGAGGGTGAGTAATTAATGACAGAATTGAAATTTTTGGGTGAACTAACCCTTTAATCTTTTTAAGCTTCTTTAGTTCTATGTAAATACTACGGTACACAGGTCAATCACTCAGTAACATGGCAATAAAGCTAATGCCATCAGTGTACCGTGGTACCATTACAGTGTATTTTTCTAATGATTCACATGATCTAATGATTTCTACATTTTCCTACTCATTCTTAAAGTAATTCTAGACGATTTCTACAATTTCAATAACTACAATTTCTAGACAGGCCATGTGAAGACTCACCTTTTCCCACTCTCCCTCCATCACATGATTCCGAAACTTGGTGGCAGCGGGATGCTCAAGTCTACAGCCCGATTCCTGCATTAACAGGTCCACAGTTTGACTGAAACATGACAAAAAGAAATGTGTTAATTAAGAATGTGAAGTGGATTCATATTCCTTTCACATGATACATTTAGGATTAGAGAACATACAAACACACACACACACACACACACACACACACACACACACACACACACACACACACACACACACACACACACACACACACACAGAGAGAGTTCCAATCTCCTAGCAACAAGAAGTCAGTGTTTGATTCATGAAAGCAATAATTAACATATAAACCTTTGAATGTTTCATTTCCTAGAAAGGAACACCTCTCCCACTGTTCACTATAAATTGTGTTGAGCACCAATTCATCTGGTTTTCTACACCAGAACAGCAAACAGGGTTGACACTCCTAACAAAGACTATGTTAGGCAAGATGCATTACTGCAACAAGCAATTTTACTTTTCTTTTACCTTGTCAATATGAACTAGCTAACTAATTAATAGACTAGATATGTATACTAGATCTGCACGATATTGAAGAAAAATGTGATATGCGATGCAATAATGCTTTAAAGGGATGGTTCACCCAAAAATGAAAATTAGCCCATAAAACTCACCCTCAAGCCATCCTAGGTGTATATGACATTCTTCTTTCAGACAAATACAATCAGAGTTATATTAAAAAATGTCCTGGCCAGGGCTCAACACTAAGGATTTGTCCTACTTGCCCTGCCAACATTTTCACTGGCCCCACAATAAAAAAATTATAAAGTAAAAGAAAAGAAAATGGGCCTATAAAATAAGCCTAGAATTGTTTTTGTTATTTTTGATACATGTAACCATAATAAATAAGGTTATGACACCAAAAGATACTAGATTAACTCATTTACACAGCAAGTAATAAAATAGGAGCAAATAATAAAATTACGAGCAAAAGCACAAATAAATACAACAGAACAAACATATAAATGAAATAAACGGTGCTTTTCAGGTTTTTCAAGTAGGTTTTACAAGAGATTTTCAGGTACAGAAATTGTAATCTAATGTATAGCCTATATTGTATAATGTATAATCTAATTGTGATCTAATAACTATATAACTATAGATCAACCTTCATTCAAGTTAATCAGTGTAAAGCAGTTAAAGATACATAAGTAGTGTTTTGAAATGCTGAAAATATAAACGTTTAATACTGTTATTTTAAATTATTTAAAAATGAAAAGATACTTCAAATGTGAAATTAACCCCACCAGTAGGTGGCAGCAAGTCACTGTTAATGAGTGAGTCATTGAGATTCAACAGATTCATTCAAACGGCTAAATCATCTGGGAAGGAAGCATTTTACTGACTTATTGAGTGAATCATGATTCAGCTGATTCGTTCAAAAAGCCGATTCAATCAGTAAAGACACTGTCAGTAAAGTGTGTTGCTCAGAAACGCTAAACATTGCTGTGGACTTTGTTTGGAAATATTTTCGTTGGCGGAATAGAGCGAAACAGGTGATTTGATGTCTAAAATGTTATTCTCTTAATATTAACTTGTTTATTAAACTGTATGTTGTATAAAATCAATGTCTCATTTGTAATCATGCCCTCTACGTGTAAAATTGGTTAACTATATTAAATGGCATAAATATAAAAGGCATACAGACTATTTAGACATAATAGACTAAATCACGTAGTGTAAGCATGCACTCAAGTGAGGGACATACTCGATAATGTCAGATCATTAAATCAACAATCACGATATCATAGACGATATATATCGCACACACCCCTACAGCACTGGCCCGATCGGGCAAGTGACAGTTCCCTCAACTGTCCCGAGCGTCGTTCACACTGGCCCCGGGCCATCGGGCAGTTCTTATTGTCGAGTCCTGCTGGCTCTTCCAAGCTTTATAATGACAGTGAATGGCTGTTTCTATTTTGAAGTCCATAAAGCGCATCCATCCAGGATAGAAGTGCTCCACTCGGCTCTGGGGGGTTAATAAAGGCCTTCTGAAGCGAAGCGATGAGTTTGTGTAATAGAAAAATATCCATATTTAAAACTTTATCAACTAAAATAACTAGCTTCTGACAGACGGCCGTACGCATTGATTTATTACAGCAGAAGAGTAACCCTTGACTTGACGCATTGATGAACACGGAAGTGCGAATTAGAAGTCTAAAAGGAGAATTTTTAAAGAGAAATGTGGGAGGAGCTTGAGTTTGTTGCCCAGCCCTGTTTGTTTGAACCGCGAGAGGTGTCTAAGCTTACACTACTTCGACATCTACGTCACACATCGTCAAGTGTTACTCTTTTGGCGTAAATCGATGCGTACGGCCGTCTGCTGGAAGCTAGTATTTTAGTCGATAAAGTTTTTAATATGGATATTTTTCTTACACAAACGCATCGCTTCGCTTCAGAAGGCCTTTATTAACCCCCCAGAGCAGTGTGGATTTACTTTTAACATGAATAGATGCACTTTGATGAACTTCAAAACATAAACACCCATTCACTGCCATTATAAAGCTTGGAAGAGCCAGGACATATTTTAATACAACTCAAATTGTATTCGTCAACTCAAAGAAGAATGTCATATACACCTAGGAAGGCTTGAGGATGAGTAAATCATGGGCTAATTTTCATTTTTGGGTGAACTAACCCTTTAAGTGTGTAAAATAAATGTAAATTATATTTAAATGCATTTAAAAAATTTAAATGGCATAACCAACACACATTTCACATTCTTTTTGTGAGAAGAAACCATCCCTACAGCTTCTGAAAGTGAACAGCAGTGTTTTACTGTAGCTTTACATAAAAAGTAGGCTAAGTGTCACTTTAACATCAGTGTAAACCAGGGTTTAGGGTTTCAGTTAGGCCTACATTAGGTTTATTTGACAACAAAAATGTAATAATAAAATATAAAAATAAAGCACTGCTTAATCATCACTGTACGAATTAAATACTGATTCTTATTAAAGCTACTAAAGTTATTCAGTCAAGAGCAGTGAGAGATTTTCTCTTTGTCTTTCGTCGTTTAACATTAAGCACACAGATGGCAGCAGGTTTATTAGGCTGCTGTCACTTAAAGAGCTGCACCGATCCAATATATTGTTACACACACACACACACGTTTTCTTTCTCAACTCCATTTAAGACATAACTGACTGCGTTTATGTGAATACTCACCAACAAGGGCAATTTTGTGTGTATTTGAACCATAAGCTGCGGAAGAGAACTGATTTCGGGATCACGTGCTGTCCGAGAGGCGCACGAGTTCTTCGATTATTGCATTTAATAAACATTAAGCATGTCACACGTATGTAACCATTACTTTTTGTGGACTTTTGTAAACTTTTGAAGTATTAAAATCATGCAGTTATCGCAAGTCATTGTGATATGCATATCACGATATCTACATTTGCGATATTTCGATATGTCATTCAGCCCTAATATATACATATAGGTCTAGGCGTTATTTCAACTTTGCATTTTTATTAAAACTCTTTATTAAAATTCTGGGTTTTTATTTTTTGTTATATTATGTCTTAAAGGATTTTTGTACTCGGTCCAACCCTGGCTATTTATCAACATATTAAATTATAATGTAAATTTTGATGTACACCATTGACACCATCATCAAAACACAGACATATTACAAAAACACTAATAACAGTGAAAAATCTAAATTGACAACATGAAAGCATAAAAACACCACTGACATCATCATGAAACCAATAATAACACTGACAAATTACACAAAAATGCCACCATGAAAACACAAACTCTACTGGCACCATTAAAAGGTACAAAAACACTGAGGAAAAAAATCCACTAACATGTTACAAAACACCATTGACACTGTTATTAAACCAATAACAGCACTGACAAGTAAAAAAAACAAAAACACTATCTACACATCATGAAAACACAAAAACACCACTGACAAGTTACGCCAAGTACACACTGCACAATTTTAGCTGCGATAATCACTCGCCGACAGTTTTGTGGAAATTGATGACAAATGCCCAAAATCGAGGGTAAAGCGATACTATCAGTACTAAACCCAGTAAAATCCACTGCTACATTACAAAAACACCACTGACACGGTCATGAAAGCTCAAAAACAACACTGACACCATCATGAAAGCTCAAAAGCTCCACTGACACGGTCATGAAAGCTCAAAAATACCACTGACACGGTCATGAAAGCTCAAAAACACCACTGACACCATCATGAAAGCTCAAAAACACCACTGACACGGTCATGAAAGCTCAAAAGCTCCACTAACACGGTCATGGAAGCTCAAAAACACCACTGACACCATCATGAAAGCTCAAAAACACCACTGACACCATCATGAAAGCTCAAAAACACCACTGACACCATCATGAAAGCTCAAAAACACAACTGACACCATCATGAAAGCTCAAAAACACTGACACCATCATGAAAGCTCAAAAGCTCCACTGACACCATCATGAAAGCTCAAAAGCTCCACTGACACCATCATGAAAGCTCAAAAACACCACTGACACCATCATGGAAGCTCAAAAACACCACTGACACCATCATGAAAGCTCAAAAACAACTGACACCATCATGAAAGCTCAAAAACACCACTGACACCATCATGAAAGCTCAAAAACACCACTGACACGGTCATGAAAGCTCAAAAACACCACTGACACCATCATGAAAGCTCAAAAACACAACTGATACCATCATGAAAGCTCAAAAACACCACTGATACCATCATGAAAGCTCAAAAACACCACTGACACCATCATGAAAGCTCAAAAACACCACTGACACCATCATGAAAGCTCAAAACACAACTGACACGGTCATGAAAGCTCAAAAACACCAATGACACCATCATGAAAGCTCAAAAACACCACTGACACCATCATGAAAGCTCAAAAATACAACTGACACCATCATGAAAACTCAAAAATACAACTGACACCATCATGAAAGCTCAAAAACACAATTGACACGGTCATGAAAGCTCAAAAACACCACTGACACCATCATGAAAGCTCAAAAACACCACTGACACCATTATGAAAGCTCAAAAACACAACTGACACGGTCATGAAAGCTCAAAAACACCACTGATACCATCATGAAAGCTCAAAAACACCACTGACACGGTTATAAAGGATCAAAAACACCAATGACACCATCATGAAAGCTCAAAACACCACTGACACGGTCATGAAAGCTCAAAAACACCACTGACACCATCATGAAAGCTCAAAAATACAACTGACACCATCATGAAAGCTCAAAAACACAATTGACACGGTCATGAAAGCTCAAAAACACCACTGACATGGTCATGAAAGCTCAAAAACACCACTGACACCATCATGAAAGCTCAAAAACACAATTGACACGGTCATGAAAGCTCAAAAACACCACTGACATGGTCATGAAAGCTCAAAAACACCACTGACATGGTCATGAAAGCTCAAAAACACCACTGACACCATCATGAAAGCTCAAAAACACCACTGACACGGTGATAAAGGCTCAAAAACACCAATGACACCATCATGAAAGCTCAAAAACACCACTGACACCATCATGAAAGCTCAAATACAACTGACACCATCATGAAAACTCAAAAATACACCTGACACCGTCATGAAAACTCAAAAATACAACTGACACGGTGATAAAGGCTCAAAAAACACCACTCAAACCATCATGAAAGCTCAAAAACACCACTGACATGGTCATGAAAGCTCAAAAACACAACTGACACCATCATGAAAGCTCAAAAACACCACTGACACGGTCATAAAGGCTCAAAAACACCACTGACACCATCATGAAAGCTCAAAAACACCACTGACACCATCATGAAAGCTCAAAAACACCACTGACACCATCATGAAAGCTCAAAACCACCACTGACACCATCATGAAAGCTCAAAAACACCACTGACATGGTCATGAAAGCTCAAAAACACAACTGACACCATCATGAAAGCTCAAAAACACCACTGACACCATCATGAAAGCTAAAAACACCACTGACACGGTCATAAAGGCTCAAAAACACCACTGACACCATCATGAAAGCTCAAAAACACCACTGACACCATCATGAAAGCTCAAAAACACCACTGACACCATCATGAAAGCTCAAAACCACCACTGACACCATCATGAAAGCTCAAAAACACCACTGACACGGTTATAAAGGATCAAAAACACCAATGACACCATCATGAAAGCTCAAAACACAACTGACACGGTCATGAAAGCTCAAAAACACCACTGACACAGTCATGAAAGCTCAAAAACACCAATGACACCATCATGAAAGCTCAAAAACACCACTGACACCATCATGAAAGCTCAAAAATACAACTGACACCATCATGAAAGCTCAAAAACAATTGACACGGTCATGAAAGCTCAAAAACACCACTGACATGGTCATGAAAGCTCAAAAACACCACTGACATGGTCATGAAAGCTCAAAACCACCACTGACACCATCATGAAAGCTCAAAAACACCACTGACACGGTCATAAAGGCTCAAAAACACCAATGACACCATCATGAAAGCTCAAAAACACCACTGACACCATCATGAAAGCTCAAAAATACAACTGACACCATCATGAAAACTCAAAAATACAACTGACACCATCATGAAAGCTCAAAAACACCACTGACACGGTGATAAAGGCTCAAAAACACCACTGACACCATCATGAAAGCTCAAAAATACAACTGACACCATCATTCAAAAATACAACTGACACCATCATGAAAACTCAAAAATACAACTGACACGGTGATAAAGGCTAAAAAAAAACACTCACACCATCATGAAAGCTCAAAAATACCACTGATACCATAATGAAAGCTCAAAAACACCACTGACACGGTCATAAAGGCTCAAAAACACCACTCACACCATCATGAAAGCTCAAAAACACCACTATTACCATCATGAAAGCTCAAAAACACCACTGACACGGTCATAAAGGCTCAAAAACACAACTGACACCATCATGAAAGCTCAAAAACACCACTGACACGGTCATGAAAGCTCAAACACCACTGACACGGTCACGAAAGCTCAAAAACACCACTCACACCATCATGAAAGCTCAAAAACACCACTGACACCATCATGAAAGCTCAAAAACACCACTGACACCGTCATGAAAGCTCAAAAACACCACTGACACCGTCATGACAGCTCAAAAACACCACTGACACATCATGAAAGCTCAAAAACACAACTGACACCATCATGAAAGCTCAAAAACACCACTGACACGGTCATGAAAGCTCAAAAACACCACTGACACGGTCATGAAAGCTCAAAAACACCACTGACACCATCATGAAAGCTCAAAAACACAACTGACACCATCATGAAAGCTCAAAAACACCACTCACACCGTCATGAAAGCTCAAAAACACCACTGACACGGTCATGAAAGCTCAAAAACACCACTGACACGGTCATGAAAGCTCAAAAACACCACTGACACCATGATGAAAACAATAATACCATTCAAATGTTAAAAAACACCACTGATACACCATCATAAAAACCCTACTAAAACCAAAAAATCCTTTGACACATTACAAAATCTCCACTGACACCAATGTTTTTTTTTTTAATCAACTGACACGTTACAAAAACACCACTGACACTGTCATGAAAACACTACTAAAACCAGTCAAATCCACTGACACCATCATGAAACAAAAACATCGGTGACACCGTGATAAAAAATAACACCACTGACACACCATCATAAAAACCAATAAAATCTACAAAATGTCCACTGACACATGAAAGCTCAAAAACACCACTGACACCATAGTGAAAACACAAAACACCACTGACACCCATAAAAACCCACTGACGTTACAAAATCTCCACTGACCATCATTAAAAACACCACTGAAACCCTCTTGTAAGCACAAACGCTCCACTGACACTCATGAAAACATATAACACCATCACTGACACACCATCATAAAAACACTACTTAAACCAAAACACATTACAAGATCTCCACTGACACCATCATGAAATCACAAAAACACCACTTACACTGTCATGACAGAACAAAACACCACTGAAACCGCCATAAACACACTAAAACCAGTCAAATCCACTGACACTGTCATGAAAGAACAAAAACACCCTCATGTAAACACAAAACACCACTGACACACACGGTCATGAAAAACTATTACACCACTGACACCATCAAAAAACACTACTAAAACCAATACAATCCACAGACGTATTACAAAATCTCCACTGACACAATCATGAAATCTTAAAAACACCACTGACACCGTTATGAAAACAATAACACCACTGACACCATCATGACAGAACAAAAACAGCACTGACGCCGTTATGAAAACAATAACACCAGTGGTACGTTACAAAAACACCACTGACACCATAATAAATACACAAATTCAGCAGTGCCAAACACGAAAACACCACTGACACGTTACAAAAAGCCAAGCGCGACCCTCGCGAAGCGCAAACCCGCAGCACTGACACTGACAGCATCATGGCTTCATCTCAGCAACACTCACTTGAGTCCTAACCCGTGTAAATGTTGTCCGATCAGCCTGATCACGTCCTCGTCGCTCTGAGACAGCCTCTTCTTCTTCTTCACGCCGCTGTCCGGATCCGGGCTCTCGGTGGACGGCAGCCCGTTATTCGCGGAGGGCATCAGCCCATTTGAGTGCACGGCTCCCGCGACGGACGACGAGGACTCCCCGTTCCTGCAGGACATCTGCGGCTCCGGCTCCTGGCCTCCCGTCCCGTTGGCCTGCATGTTATTAAGCGCGTTTGCAGAGGCGGATCTGCGCGACTGTGAGCTGTTGTTGAGGCGGATGGCCGAGTGCTGGTGGGGGGTTGGGAGAGACGCCGCAGAGAGGCCCGTGATCCCGGTGACAGAAGCCCCGCTCTCTCCTGCTCCCTCCGCCGCCGAGACTCGGCTTTTCTTCCGCGGGGGCGGCGAAGCTCCGCCGGTGTCCGAGTCGGAGGAAGAGGCAGCGGAGGCCAGAGTTTTCCTCGCCGACAATGTCAGAGTCGAGATGCCTCACGGGCTTTTTATTATACCAGCGCGATTACAGACACGGAAGCCGCTCGCTCACTCGCTCGCTGCTCTTGTTATTGTTTGTCACTGAACAGCTGCAAGTCCATTATGGACGTCGGAGCGCGATGACGTCACCGGAAGCGCCGCAACAACCTTGAACTCGCTCTTTTTGTTATTAGGAAAATTAAACGTCAAACTAAAATGATTGAAAATCAAACTAAATGGAGTAACTCAAAACCCAACTTTGCTCATTTTCAAAGCAGCCTTTAAAATGTAGTTAGAGTCTATAACGTTTTTTTTTAAATCGAAAAGCCCAAAGAACTGTCTCTCTGCTAAATTAAACAATGTTTGAGATGCCCTTTTTTAAGTTTCTATTTTGTTGTTGTTTCTTTTTTATTTAAATTATTGTTGTGTTTCAAGTTTTACTTACAAGATGTGAAAATGTGTAAAAGAAATGTGTCAAAAACTTGATTTTTGAAAGTTCAATAAATAAATAAATAAATAAAATAATCATATCAGAAAGCACCTTTTTCATGTTTTGCTTGTAGAAGTACAACATTACTTTAGGACAATATTTGACTCTTGTAACAAAAAGGCTTTAAAAACAATTGAAATATGTCAGTCTTTTAATCTTTTCCTTTGATATTTAATCTTTTCTGATCAGTTACCCTGTCTTGTATCTTTTTTTCTTTTTCTTTTTTTCTCTCTCGTTTATTTGCTTTACATTTTGACTGTTTCCTTTTTTGTTTATATAATGTTAAACAACAACAACAAAAAATCACTCAAATCATAAAGCCACACTCCAGAAAAGAACTGGCTGCACTTTATCCTTGTGTGCAGTCCGTCACAGCAATAAGTTTGTTTTTTAATGAATGCAGAAAATACAGAGTTGACATGCTTATAATACACAGTTTGTGTATATAATATTTGTTTTTAATGAATGCCGAAAATACAGAGTGGATGTTTATAATACACAGTTTGTGTATATAATATTTGTTTATAAATGAATGCAGAAAATACAGAGTTGACATGTTTATAATACACAGTTTGTGAATATAATGTTTGTTTTTTAATGAATGCAGAAAATACAGAGTTGACATGTTTATAATAAACATATAAATGAACAACAATACTCCCCTTGTCAACAGAATAAAGAGGAAAAAATTAGTTAACAATAACTTGCAAACGACAGAAAAATATAAGAAAGTTGGGAGAGAAAAGAAAAAAGTTTATTGTCATAAGTGTATTGTGATTGTCAAAACATTTTAGTAACTAAACTGAATTTTATTAGGTTTAGTGGCAACATGTTACAATGTTTACATGGTACAATTTCTGGTAAGCTACGTTTTGTTATTATTGCTTGACACAAATTTCACGATTTCAATTAAATTAAATTCTTGTGATTTGATTTAATATTGACTCATTTGGATAAATATTAGCTAGGCTACACAAGATAGGCGTTAATTTTTCTCAAGGAAAAAAAAATCTCACCTAATGATGTAAACATAACAGAGAGCCCTATCAGCTGGTAGTATTATTTAAGGTTAAAAATAACTCAAATTAAATATAATGCATTTTTTTTATTATAATAACAACTTAGTAAAAGTAAAATAAAATACGTCAAGTAAAAATATAATAAATACGTAATATAGTAGCCTACACATATTTAGAAAAATACTCTCTATAGCTCTGTTTTTCTAGCCAACTAACGTGCTATAGCCCATATTATGGTCATTAATGGCTTTCCTGAGGTAAATGTTATGTGACATAATTGTTCTCCAGCTGTTTTATTGACCCCTTTCCGCGGATGAAAAAAACTGATTGATCGATATCACGTATGAGGAATTTCGGTAAGTTGTAAGTTACTGTATCTTTCAACAGTGTTCGTGTTTATTTACTATTAGCTATAGTAGAGATGATCGGTTCACCTGCCATTAGGGATCTGTCACATCACATTTTGATTACAAGCGCCAAAACGGTATTTATTGTTTGAATTTCGTAATAAAATTGACAGAATCTGAGAGCTGAGATCATCAGCTGATGATTTAAATTTTTTTCTATCATCAGTCACCTGCTCTGTCTAGTCTGTCGGTCTCCGTGTCCTCTTTGCTTCGCGATTTTTCTGTGCGTGAGAAAATGGATGTGTGGCGTGAGAGCGTGTGAAAAGTGTCAATCGCGTGAGTCTCACGGTGAATGCGTGAGAGTTGGCAGCTCTGAATAATGAATAAAAAATGTAACAATAATTATTATGTTTGCGGTGTAACCTATAGGGCTAACCTAAACCCTATCTGTTTTCAATACAAATCACCCCAATCACATGAAAAACACTATGAAAAAATAATAAACTGTAAAAATAGCAAAGATATATCAATATACTGTGATAACTATGGCTGTGTCCGAAATCGTCCCCTATACCCTTATTACAATGGGCAAAATTTGAGGGTGTAGTGGTGTCCGAAACCAGTGGACATTATCGAGTACACTTATTCAATCCCACAATGCACCGCAAAAAAAAAGTGTACAACCGATGTTCGCTCAAC
This sequence comes from Leuciscus idus, assembly GCA_021554675.1. Taxonomy (NCBI): domain Eukaryota; kingdom Metazoa; phylum Chordata; class Actinopteri; order Cypriniformes; family Leuciscidae; genus Leuciscus; species Leuciscus idus. Next base: position 6,873,455 of record CM038635.1, read on the forward strand.
CACATCATAGCCAGTGTTGGGGAAAGTTACTTTTAAAAGTAATATATTACAATATTGCATTACTCCCTGAAAAAGTAACTTACTTGGTTAATTGTTATGAAAAAGAATGTGTTATATTACTTTTGTGTCACTTTTCTACATCTAAGCTGGTCTTTATTTATATAATTTGATTAATTAGTTAATATGATTGAATTGGATCATCGAAGGTCAGCAGCAAAGACATTGGTTAATAAAGTGATATCAAATACATAAAGTATATTTGTGTAATTTAACATTTAAGTATTGCAGATTTGCATAATACTCTGAGTTTGCATTTAACTTTTTATTTATTTTGAGGAATACTGAGTGTTCTGTGCAAGTGAGATAAGTAAATGCCTGCTCACATTTAGTCTAGATCTACAATACTCATGTTCACACACACCGCACACAACATGTCCGCACTTACTCATGATTTCTCTCAATATGGCAACAGGAGAGCTGTCAGTCAAATGGGAAAAGTAACTTGCGTCACTTTTGGAAAAAGTAACTCAGATATTTTATTGAAAATTTAAAAGTAATGCAGTACTTTACTACTTGAAAAAAGTAATTTGATTATGTACTTTGGCGCCAGGGTTTGGTTTAGGGTTAGTTGCGTGTAATTATGCCCAATTTAGTTACTACAGCATGTGACGTGCAACAAGAACACTAAAATAAAGTGTTACCCAGTAAAACATAAATATGAATATATGATAAACAACTGTACTTTTATTTTTTTAAATTGTATATATTTTCATTTTCAGAAATTATGAATATAGCCTATTGTGTAAGGTATTTACAAACTTTTAAATAGATTTTATTTTTCAAATGTTAGTGTATGTGCTTTTGGATGCTGTGCTGGCCAGGTTTTTTGCAGTGAATTTGTGAGGTGTCCAGGGAGAGGACACCAAAAAAAAAACCAGGACTTTAAAAGGTTCTCCATTAAATATAATTTAAGGTCTTAGCTGGTGTTCCAGGACAGTTCTATAATGTAATAACACCTGCAATTACACTGTTGACCCTTCCCTTACACCTTAACTCACCCTTAAACCTGCCCAGACCACTAAACCGGTCCTTAACCTTACCCCTATCCCACCTCAATAGTGTTACGGAACAGAGACTCCAAACAATAATGGTAGAGGTGAGAAACAGGTTTATTGACAATATGAAGTAAATAGCAGTAGCAGGAACCTTTAAAGGTTAATGTCTGAGTAATGATGAACGGAGATACTGACAGTCTTTTCCGTTTAGATGGTTGAGGTTTTGGATGGAGCGGAGAATGGTGGAAGCACACACCTGTGCGGGAAGAGAGGTAAGTGATTGCAGAACGAAGACAAAGAACTGGAAGACACTGGAGACTAGGAGACACTCTGGGAGACGAAGATACTTTGCCAATGATGCATGGAAGGTAGAAGACAATAAGCAGAGTCCTTACTCATGTACGAGACCAGACAAAGTGCCAGAGTGAGGTGTGCTTATAAGTGTTTGTGGTGATGAGCAGATGGCGTGCAGGTGCTCGTGATTAAAGCAACAAAGATTTTTACCTTAAAATAACGTTTCCTAAATCGTTTCAGTGGTTCATCAAATTGTAACAGGGTGAAAGGCACTTCTGCATTCACTTTGCAGCCCTATATCTGCTATAACAGCACTATGCAAGTTTGCCAGATCGGGTAGCGTTTCTGTAGTTCGAATGAGACATAAGAAACTACAAATTTAACTTGCTTTACGGCAAGCGTTACAATAGTCTTTTTTTCTTCTTTTTTTTTCTGATGTCACAATACATCATACTTTCATAAAATCATGCAACATACTCTACCTTGTCTGTGGATGTCGTTCATTCCAAAGCCGGTGCTGGATAAACTGAGCATGCATGCGACAGTAGGCTGCGGTAGGCCAAATTATTTACGACAGCGGTAATGGACAATTCTGCTTCCAACCTGTAGGGCAACTGAAGAGGAAAAGTTCTTTGGTGTTGCTTTAATACTCAGGTAATAGTGATCATTGTGATTGGATGGTAATGGAGCCTGGCTGATCCCTGACAGGTGTGACCAGGGTTGTTGGGGAACGGGCAATGGAAGGAGCTTGCCAGATGGAAGGTGGCGTGGGCTCTTCGAGATGGCGCAATCAGGACATCCTTGGACGAATCTTCTCACATCCCTGGCCATGTTGGGCCACCAGAAGCGATCTTGTAGCAGTGAGAGGGTGCGGTTGGCCCCTGGATGGCCAGTGCCCATGGATGCATGTGCTGAGTGAGTGAGATTGGTGCGTTGAGACTTGGGGACATAGGTGCAGTTGGGAGGACACCCCAGCAGAGATGGCTCGGAGACATTGTAGGAGAGTTGTTGATCGAGGGACCACTGGATGGGCACGCGATGATCCTTTGAGGCAAGATGGGCTCAGGTTCTTCGGGAGTATGGAGACGGGATAGAGCATCTGCTTTAAGATTTCTTGTACCTGGACAATAGGAGATGGTGAAATGGAACTGTGTGAAAAAGCCCATCTTGCCTGTCTGGGGTTGAGTCATTTGGCTTCTCGGAGGTATTGGAGTTTGTGGTTGGTGAGTACAGTGAATTCTTCCCTGGCACCCTCCAACCAGTGTCTCCACTCCTCCAATGCGAGCTTGATCGCCAGTAGCTCTCAGTTACCGATGTCATAGTTGATCTCCGCAGGGGATAACTTTGGAAAAGGTGCATGGATGGAGACGTGATAGATTCCCCTGCTGCTGAGATAGCACCACTCCTACCCGGGTGGTGGAGGCGTCGACCTCAACGATGAACGGCCTGTTGGGATCTGGGTGGATTAGGAGTGGCGCATTGGTGAAAGTCCTTGAGGCTCTGGAAAGCCTGGGTGGCAGCAGGTGTCCAGGACAGAGACTTGCTTATTCTTGAGGAGATTGGTTAACGGTGAGCTGATGGAGCTGTAGTTGTGAATGAACCGGCGATGGAAATTTGCGAATCCGAGGAAACGCAGAAGTTCCTTGATGGTAGAAGGGGTTGGCCAGTTTCGAACTGCTTCCTCTTGTCCATCTGGATGCAGTGTTCACTGATATTGTAGCTGAGATATTGGACGGTAGACTGATGGAATGTGCATTTCTCGGCTTTAAGGAAGAGCTGATGTTCTTGGAGGCGTTGGAGGACCTCCGCAACGTGGTGGCGATGTTCGGCCAGGCTCTGGGAACATCAGAATGTCATTGATGTAAACGATCACAGTACGATGGAGGAATTCACGGAGCACCTCGTGCATAAAGTCCTGGAATACGGAGGGGGCATTTACCAGCCCGTACGGCTGGCAGTCCCCCCTCACGTATCCGGACGAGGTTATACGCGCTGCGGAGGTCCAACTTAGTGAACACCGCTGCTCCACGAAGTTGTTCCAGGGCTGCTGGGATGAGAGGAAGTTGGTATCAGAACTTGACTTACAGTATATTGTAAAGGCCTCAGTAATCAATGCAGGGCCACAAGCCTCCGTCCTTCTTTGGCACGAAGAAAACTCGAAGCAGCAGGGGAGGCGGAAGGGCGGATGTAACCTTGCTGGAGGGCCACTTCCACGTACTCCTCCATGGCCTTCTGTTCAGGAAGCGACAGGATAGATTTTACCGTGGGGCACTGGCTCATCCGGAAGGAGGTTGATGGCGCAGTCCCATTTCTGATGTGGAAACGATGAAGCCCGTTTGGGGCAGAAGACGTCACTGAAGGGGGCGAATGTCGAGACTGCTGTTCTACAGGGCTCTCGATGGAGGTGGAGTTGATCGGAAGGGAAATCACCGGTTGAGGAAGATGTGGAAAGCATCCTGGAAAACAGCTATCGCCCCACTTCAGGATTTCTCCCGTTACCCAGGAGAGAACGGGATCGTGTTGCACTAACCACAGGCACGCTAGGATGATACCAGTGGTCAAATTCTCCAGAACCAGTAGAGAGATGGATTCAGTATGCAGCTGTCCCACTTACAGTTGGAGAGGTCCCACAGAGAAACGTACGTTCTTATTGAGAGGTTTACCGATTATCGAGTGAACCTGATAATAGGTTTCGGTGGGCCTTTTCTGGAGATTGAGCTGACGGCAGAGGGAATTGGAGATGAAGTTTCCAGCTGACCCGGAGTCAAGGAGGGCAAGTACTGGGAGAGGCATGAGGCAGTAAGGATAACTTCAGTAGTGAGGGGTTTCATGTTGACTGAGGAAGAATGGATGACACTCACCATAGGTCACAGTGGACGGATGGGACATGCTGTAATGATATGTCCACCAGCGCTGCAGTACAAGCAAAGACCCTGGGTCAGCCTCCTCTGCCACTCAGTGATTGTGAGGAGTGTTATCTACTTGCATGGGGACTGGTTCTGGAGTGCTGGTATACTCTGGTTGGCGAGGCAGGAAGTGTGACAGCTGACCCTGTAGGTCGTCCAAGCAGGGCTGCATACGACGATCAGTGGGGATGGCGAGCTGAATGAAACATTCGTTGAAACAAACGTTGTGAAACATTCATCAGAATCAGATTTCCTTGAAACAGCAGAACTTTATTGGAGTAGCTCTGGTATTTGGTGAACCATTATGTTGAATATGAAAAGTATTTGTAAAATTGAAAATCATAGTTGTAGGAAGAGTTAATGTTTCTTTTTTATTCCAAAGAAGGTTCTTTGTAACATTTCAATTAAACACATAAAAGGTTCAAATAATAAATCTCACACAGCATCAGGTAACAGATCATTCAAAGTGCCATTTTATTCCATATCGAAGGATAATTCAAAAATATCAAATTTTAGTCTGGTATCAAACCACAGAGATCGGCCACAATGTCATGCCTTCATAAACCATTTTAACATATCAAAGTCAAAATCAGATGTGATTTCTGCTTACCGACACAGAACATCCCTGACACTGGTAATAAATTAACTGTTTGGCCAGTTTTTAAGACAGACCGTTCCATCGTCTCTTTGTACAATCCTCTTTAACTACAACTTTTACATCTTAATATAAAAATATGACTTGCTGGGAGAGGAGGGGTCTTTTTAAAAATGTACTGGAGAGCAGAATGGCGTAAAAGAATAAAACTATTGCACATTCATCTAATCTTTGAGGAAAGACCATACACCATGGGGAATATATTCTGAATTAAGAAACATTCATCCCTGCAATACTGCCATGAATGTAGTGCAACAAACCCGTTCACAGTGATACTCCTACACCCCTGCATCCTCAGAGTACCACAATCTGACGCACATAGTGGTTTGTATTTGGCACGTGAGGAACACTTTACTAGAACAACCCAAAAGTGGGGTCCAAAAGTCTGAGACCACCAGTGAAAGTGCTTGTTTTTATTTGTAGAACTTAATACAGTGTTTTTACAATATTAAATATACTTGTAGTTAGTGTTGTCACACCCTTTTTAAGGATATAAAAGGGTACTCGCGGTCTTCCTACGAGTCCACACTTTTCTGAGGTAATGCCACTTTGATTGTTGGGTAGAATTCTGGCAAAATTGCGCATTAAGGGGGCGAATATCAGCAGCAAAGATCAGCACTCTTCTGAAACCTAACATGACCAATAGGACACCCAAAGGTCTCGTGGACTTCACGCTTATGCAGCGGTCATTGTAAGTTCACAAGGCCGAAAGTGCACATGAAGTGTGCCATAAAAAATTCATGAAAGCTTTGGAATACAGACCAAAGATTAGTCTTTTTTTGTGTGAAAAAAGCTTAAAAAATGTAAGTGTAAAAAAGTTAAAATTTTCTGTAAAGCAAATGTACTGAAGTAAATATTTTTTTTGGCATAACTATAAATATAAATATAGATTTGGCAAAACAACTTGGACTCTAAAATTGCAAAAAAAGAAAAAAGAAAGCCATATCTCTACAGCAACATAGTGTCGGTCCAGATCTGGTACGCGTTGAATCCACATGTGGCCCGGATTTTCCAGATTTTGTCTTTGGGAATTGATTGGATCATAGGAAGTTACTAACTAAATGGAGGCAGATCTGAATGTCAGTTTGCAGTGAGTTGTGGAGGATGTTTTGTCATGACGTCATGAAGAGAACATACCTCATTTCATGCGGAGGGGAGGCTAACGAGGGCATATGAATTGAAAAAATAAATAATGATGTGCACAAATAAATCATTTATAATAGCACTGCAACATTCCGTAAAAAAAATTGTCGTCAATTTTAACTTCATGGTGACATTAAAGTACCGTTTTCATGGTAATGCAATCTCCAATTTCAAGACGGTTTCACAGGACGAATTTTGAGTGTTAAAACTTTCGAATGATACCTAATTCATGATGACTGCTAAAATATCTGATAGGCGGAAAAGGCAATAAAAAAAGAGTGCCAAGTCTCCTTCTACCAGGACACTGAATGTTAACAAGCTATGTATTATAGAATTATTTTTTAAAGTTTTTAAAATCCTAGAACTCAATTCCAAGGTTAAACTGAATAAAACCCATGATTTGATGTGGCCTCAGACTTTAGAACCCCATGTTTATCCACTATAAAGTCAACAAATAAAGGTGACTAAAGACAATAGAAATGCATGTCTACATACACACACACACACACACACACACACACACACACACACACACACACACACACACACACACACACACACACACACACACACACACACGATGCAAAGGCAGTCAGTATGCTTTCCTACGCAGGCATTCAGAGAAGCTTTTCAATTGCAAACAACATTCAGATATATCTGGACACGTCAGGATAATCTTTAAATAATAAAGGATTAAATAATAAAAGGATTTCAAATGAAAGAACAACAAAAATAGGTTTCTTTGAGCAGCGCATTGTGTAATATACAGTAGAGTTCCTTGTATTCTGTGCGGTATGAGTTTAAAAACAACCTCCTCTCAAACTGTTTATCACTTCAGCAGCCTATTAAAATCATTCAACTTTGTTTCATTCATTCGTGGCTGTGCACACTTTCAAAACTTATATTTTATAGTATTTCTCTTATATAAACAGACAGTCTGTCTCATTTCCCACCAAAATTTCTTTCCTCAGGCTAATAAATAGAGAAAACACATTTGAAAGTACTAATTACTGGAGCACATGTACTCGGCAGAAGAGGTATGACGTGAGGTTTGCGCGAGCAAGTTTGAAGAGTACGACAGTGTGTGTGTGTGTGCGCGTGTTGGTCAAGAGCTGTCCACCACTTGGTGCGGCAGGGTGACAAAAGAGCCATTAATGAAAGAGCCTTGTTTTTCACGTCCCTTTAAGAAATAGGTGAGCAGCTCTCCTTTCCCCTTGACAAATATCGGTCCCCTCCTCACAAAGCGGAAGCCGTAGTCCTTCAGGATGCAGTAGCAGTCCTCCACCACCTGGGGGGAGCAGAGTGTGTTAAGGGTTAAAGTTAGGGTTAGTAACTCACAGTAATGAGTTTTACAACTCGGAAATAAGTTTGCATTTCTATTCCAACATCCGGTTCTATCATAATGAAGTCAAGGTTTTTGATAGATAATGTCATTTTTTACTCTACAACATAAAATACATTAGTAAAACCCTCTTGTGATTATTAAAGTTTTTACATGTCTTGAAAAATGGCCATTGCTAACAAATCGACTACAAGACAACAGAGCTTGTTTTGTTTTTCACAAGTACAAGTAGTTAGCATCAGCAACTACACTACATTTCTGTTCATTAAAAGGGTTCTGTCCTCATTTACTCACCCTCATGTTGTTCCAAACTCATAAGACTTTCATTCGTCTTTGAAGCACAAATTAAGATATTTTGAATGAAATCTGAGAGATTTCTGTCCCTCCACTGACAGTCTACGCAACTTCCACTTTGATGCTTCAAAAAGTTCACAATGAGATTTAATTTAGGCTTTTACTGACATATAAACATTGAACAGCCAACATTAACAGAAGTTAAACCGTTCTTGATTGATGGGCGAGAACAAACCTCATTGGTTCTTGCAGAAGCTCAAATGTGCTGCGTAACACGAGAATGAACCTCAGTGGTTCTTGCTGAAGCTCAAACGTGCGGCGTAACACGAGAATGAACCTCATTGGTTCTTGAAGAAGCTCAAACGTGCTGCGTAACATGAGAATGAACCTCATTGGTTCTTGCAGAAGCTCAAACGTGCTGCGTAACACGAGAATGAACCTCATTGGTTCTTGCTAAAGCTCAAACGTGCTGCGTAACACGAGAATGAACCTCATTGGTTCTTGCTAAAGCTCAAACGTGCTGCGTAACACGAGAATGAACCTCATTGGTTCTTGCTAAAGCTCAAACGTGCTGCGTAACACGAGAATGAACCTCATTGGTTCTTGCTAAAGCTCAAACGTGCTGCGTAACACGAGAATGAACCTCATTGGTTCTTGCTAAAGCTCAAACGTGCTGCGTAACACGAGAATGAACTTCATTGGTTCTTGCTGAAGCTCAAACGTGCTGCGTAACACGAGAATGAACCTCATTGGTTCTTGAAGAAGCTCAAACGTGCTGTGTAACACGAGAATGAACCTCATTGGTTCTTGCTGAAGCTCAAACGTGCTGCGTAACACGAGAATGAACCTCATTGGTTGTTGCAGAAGCTCAAACGTGCTGCGAAACACGAGAATGAACCTCATTGGTTGTTGCAGAAGCTCAAACGTGCTGCGAAACACGAGAATGAACCTCATCGGTTCTTGAAGAAGCTCAAACGTGCTGCGAAACACGAGAATGAACCTCATTGGTTGTTGCAGAAGCTCAAACGTGCTGCGAAACACGAGAATGAACCTCATTGGTTGTTGCAGAAGCTCAAACATGCTGCGAAACACGAGAATGAACCTCATTGGTTGTTGCAGAAGCTCAAACGTGCTGCGAAACACGAGAATGAACCTCAGTGGTTCTTGAAGAAGCTCAAACGTGCTGCGTAACATGAGAATGAACCTCATTGGTTCTTGCAGAAGCTCAAACGTGCTGCGTAACACGAGAATGAACCTCATTGGTTCTTGCTAAAGCTCAAACGTGCTGCGTTACACGAGAATGAACCTCATTGGTTCTTGCTAAAGCTCAAACGTGCTGCGTAACACGAGAATGAACCTCATTGGTTCTTGCTAAAGCTCAAACGTGCTGCGTAACACGAGAATGAACCTCATTGGTTCTTGCTAAAGCTCAAACGTGCTGCGTAACACGAGAATGAACCTCATTGGTTCTTGCTAAAGCTCAAACGTGCTGCGTAACACGAGAATGAACCTCATTGGTTCTTGAAGAAGCTCAAACGTGCTGCGTAACACGAGAATGAACCTCATTGGTTCTTGAAGAAGCTCAAACGTGCTGTGTAACACGAGAATGAACCTCAATGGTTCTTGCTGAAGCTCAAACGTGCTGTGTAACACGAGAATGAACCTCATTGGTTCTTGCTGAAGCTCAAACGTGCTGCGTAACACGAGAATGAACCTCATTGGTTGTTGCAGAAGCTCAAACGTGCTGCGAAACACGAGAATGAACCTCATTGGTTGTTGCAACGTGCTGCGTTGATTAATGTTTATGTAAAAGCCTAAATTAAATCTGTTCATCATATAAAGCGATCGAGTCTCTTCAGAAAATTGGGACTAAACCGCTCGATTCATATGGATTAGTTTTACGATCTCTTTATGAACTTTTTTAAGCATAACAGTGATAGTTGCGTAGACTGTCAATGGAGGGACCGAAATCTCTCAGAATTCATTACAAATATCTTCACTCTTGTTTTAAAAATGAACGAAATTCTTACGGGTTTGGAACGACTTGAGGGTGAGTAAACTATTAATTTTTGAGTGAACTAACACTTTAAACAGCATTTTTTAATGATCGGATTACATATGACAAATGCAGTCAGTTGCATTGCTACTTTGAGTCCCTGATGCAGAATAGTTTAACAAAATTTAGGAAGTGTGTGTCCAGATCATTAATACAATGTGAAACCCATCACCTGGATGTTTCCCATCACCCCTGTGGACTCCATGCGACTGGCGACATTCACAGTGTTTCCCCAGATGTCAAAATGAGGTTTACGGGCACCAATAACACCAGCTAAAACGCCCCCTTTGTTCAACCCTGTGAAGAAAAGATTTCATAATGCCCACAGCAAAACATTCAGCATAATCGTTGTCATTTGCACATACAATACTGGTCAAAAGTAACGTTTAGAAGGGATATTTGTTTTTAATGTCCCTACAAACAAAATATGAGGAAAATACTTTATAATTTTTAAATATTGTAAATATGAGGGAAGAACAAAACACTAAACTTGGTTAAGGTATTTATCTGACAAAATGTTTTGGCAAAAAAGGCAAACTACAAGATGAGGAAAGGCAAAACAAGGCACAACAACACAATGGGCCCTATCACACACCCGGCGCAATGCAGAACCAAGCACGATGCAAGTGTTTTTTGCTAGTTTCAGCCTGACGCAGTTATCATTTTCACGTCCTGCGCCACGTTGTTTAAATAGCAAATGCATTTGTTCCCCCATGGGCATGCTGGTCTGAAAACGAGATGTGTTCTGGTGTATTGTTGGCACAATGTAAAAGTTTATTATTGTGTACATAAAGATATGGTGGAATCCGGCTTGTCCCGTAGATGGTCTGCTTGCGCACTTTTACCTCGCGCATGAGCAGTTCCGTTTGCGCTCTGGAGACGCGTTCGGTCTTTCCACTATCAAATTCCGTTGAATCAAAAAGTGAATCTGCCATGGCGCGAGTGCAAATGGCATTTAAAGGGAATGGGAGATGAGACTCTGGTTGGTTTAACGCACATAAATCCCAAAACACACCCATTACTCATTATGAGAATAGGGACAACTCTTTTAGACCATGCGCTTGGCGCGCCAAACTTTTTTCTCGTCGTTAAACTAGCAAAGTGGATTCGGGCAAGCCCTAAGTGAACTTGCACTCTGTGCTTTAGACCATGTGCTTAGATCGGTAAAATAGGGCCCAATATGCTTAAAAATCATGATTTTTTTATTTTTTTATTTTAATATTACATTTTCCTAGGCCACTTTAGCTACTACTGTAGATGGATGTCAGCCCACTAACCGATGCGAAGCATGAAGTTATTGAAGGACTGGTAGTTGATGTTCATCAACGTGACTTTCATGGCCAGAGCAAAATCAGCAAGATCTGCCAAGTGCTGCCACCGTTCCCTGTCTGAAACTTCTTCTTTCTGTTGGGAAGGACACAAAAAAACCTCTTTACCATTGTTATCAGCACTAGATGGATATATTGCTTCTAGAGAGATCCCATCTGCACCTCCTTTACCTTCATGCAAGCATAACCGTTGGTGTTATTGTCTGGAGTGACTCCTGATGCTGCCATGTAGGTGCTGCCAATAGTCTTGATCTTGGTTATAAAGCGAAACTGAGGCTCATCCAAAAGCTAAAGAGCAAAAAAGCAAACAAGTAATGGTATAAAATCTCTACTTCTAATTATAATTGGAAACAATTGGTTGAAATTTAAACTGTAAAAAAAAAAAACGTACACTATCGAAGTCAGAAATGATTTCATTGAGGAACCTCAGACACTCAATCCCGCCGTTGTTGATGCTTTCCTCCGTATAGAAATCAGAGAAGTTTGGGATGGAGGCGAACATGACTCCAATCTCATCATAGGATTGGCTGTAGAGCTCCTGAGAAACCAAAACAGAGAAGTTACTTGAGTTAGGCTGCATTTGTGCATGTAAAACATGGAAACTGAGGGCCTGGTCACTTCATGCGTTCTCTGAAATGTTTTCGAGATGGATTTAAATCCGATCGCTCAAACCACTTCAGGAGTTGGTCTGAGATGCATTACAGGCGAAACTAAACAAGTGTAAATACATCAGAGGCCCTGTTTACACCTGGTATTAAGAAGCATTTTGGTCGATCAGATCATAAGTGGACGACGCTAAATACAGGTATAAATGGGGTCTAAAACGTTTTGAGTTTGTCCACTTTCGGCCACTTCCAGAGGTAGTCGAAAACGCATTCGACTGGATTGCATTCGTAGTGTAGATGCTCATGTGGTTGAATGCGTTCAAACAGACAGGATTTAAACTTTGTCGACTGAAGACCCAAGTTTGGTTTTAAGACGAAAAACGTAACTGGCACAATGTTCTCTCACCATTCCTGATATCTAACACTCACTCGCAACGTTCGGCTGTTCTTGAGGCTGTCAGAGCAGAAACGAAAGCAGAAATTTCCACTTTCATATGAAATTGCGCAAACTTATTTCGTCCATTAGATTGAAAGATCTGAAAAAACATATACATTTACTCGCCCATAGATCCTCCCCTTTTTTTTCACAAGAGGTCAGCAAAGACACCCAATGTAAGATATTTTGAGCTGAATTAAAAGGTTTAATGCATGAAATTGTGAGTTATTTTGAATTAAAGTTGAAAGAATGTGAGGAATGTGCTTAAAATATAAAATTACTATTTATTTATTATTTATTGATTAAATCTAGTAATTTAAAGGTTACAAAAAAGCATTAAAAAATATTATCAAAATGAAATAAAATAAGATTTAAAAAAAAAAAGAAAAAAAAAGAAGTAGTATAATTTTAGGCCTTCGGGTCATTTTGACCCGCGAGGGAAGGATTTGTTCCAGGACGCGAGGGAAGGATGATTACACAGGGCCTTTGATAGTTGAAGCCATAGACATAATAAATACATAGACGCCCTATTGGCCGCTGGATCGTACTTCAACGGCGCCGCCATACTGCGGAGGGCAACTTTCCCATACCTCTCATAACGAGAATTGAGAAAAATGCCTATTTCGTGTGCTGCTTGGGGCTTTACAAATCGCCACACAATTGAAAACAGGTCTCAGGGAATTACCTTTCACAAGCAAAACTGAAATTTTGTTTCTGGTTGTATTTCATGTACTATTTTTATTTTCAGAGGCGAAATTTAAAAATACTACTGTTATTGTGTCACGAAATGTAGTTTTAAGAGTTTTTCAGTCGACAATGTAGTTGTTTAAAGCTCAAATCTGTGGTTCATTTATAAAGATAGCGCCTATTTAAAAATGTTATCTGACAGTTTCGGAGTTGTGAGATCCAGCGATCACCGGGCGCTCAGCGCTCATTGTACCCCGCCGAGAACAGCCTTACCTCGGCTAGTGCTTCTGACGTTCGCCGCTGGATCTGATGTTTTTAGTCTAGTGGTTAAACATGAGAATAATTCGTCTTGTGTATATCTAACGGGCGATCTTTGGACTCATTAATCTATAATTTGTTCCTTGGCAAATCGTTTTGGCTGAGGGCAAAGTGAAGTTTCATAACTTTATATATTTAAGCTATTTAACTTTAACGTTGTAGCCTGCTGTATGTTTGACTCAATCGTTTACTTTATTTCTTGACTTGTATAGATTCTTATACCTTTTAAAAACTGAAATTTAACAAAAATGTATTTTATATAGCCTATGTAAGAATATTTTAAAATATATACATTTACATTATTTATTATTGTTATTATAACTAGATGTACCGCATGGCGGTACAAAATATGACCGCCGCTCAGGCCTGCACTGGCTTTCCACAAAAATAAATGACGTGGAGCAATTTGGCTGTATTGCGTGTTTATGTATATACCTAAAAAAAGTAGTAGTATGTGCATGTCTGTCTGTGTGTGTGTGTATGTGTGTGTGTTTGTGTGTGTGTCTGTGCGTGTATGTATGCGTGCGTACATGTGTGTGCGCGTGTGTGTTTGTGTGTGTGTGTCTGTGCATGTGGATTTGTATGTGTGTGTATGGGTGTGTGTCTGTGCGTGTGGATGTCAGTGTGTGTGCATGCTTGCGTTTGTTTGTATTCCTGCATGTGTGTGTGTGACAGTATCATCCTAAACCAGCAACCCTTCGCTCAACACCACCATCTACAGGCCGATGAGTGTACAGTCACTAAATGTGCACATAAATGAATTTATTTTATACCCCCCCCATGGATGAAATTCTACGAAACTTAGCATACCCCCAGAGGATGTCAAGTTAATCATACACATGAAATATGGTGCAGTTCTGAACATCTCAACTGAAGATAGGGACGATTAAAGCAGAATAATATTGCATTTTCATTTTTTATGGGAGGGGCGCAAATCACAAATGAGTGATTATGGGCTAGGTTGATGTGGACCCTTAAGACCAACATACCATAAAAATTTCTTCATCCTCGGTGCCACGGTTCAGGTAGTTATTTAGGAAAAACTGCATTTTTTGGGTTTGGGGGGGCCCAGCGCGGGGGGGGAGTGGCCCCCGGGGACCAAACGAAATTTTTCCGTAAAAGTCTAGTGGGGCTACATGCCCACCAAATTTCATGTTCCCCGGTGTTTCGGTGTCCCTGGTATCGTTGACGAAAAATTCAGTAGATGACAAAAAATAAAAAAATAAAAAACTTTGACAATCCCTATATGACCGCTCATAATAATATACCACTTGCGATTATCAATCTATTATAGTTATGCTGTTAAATTATTGTACTATTCATAGTAACTATTTAACTTATTATTTTTTATTGTCTATATTCTGTAATTGATATTTCATATTCTATTGCTATTATTAAGTATTATACATAAACTATATGCTATTATCAATATATTATTATTATTATGACCGCCGCTAGCGTAGCTAGCCGGTCATATAGGGATTGTCAAAGTTTTTTTTTTTTTTTTTTCCCGTCACCTTACTGAATTTTTCGTCAACGATACCAGGGACACCGAAACACCGGGGAACATGAAATTTGGTGGGCATGTAGCCCCACTAGACTTCTAAGGAAAAATTTCGTTTGGTCCTCGGGGGCCACTCCCCCCCCCGCGCTGGGCCCCCCCAAACCCAAAAAAATGCAGTTTTTCCTAAATAACTACCTGAACCGTGGCACCGAGGATGAAGAAATTTTTGTGGTATGTTGGTCTACTAGACTTTTACGGAAAAATTTCGTTTGGTCCCCGGGGGCCACTCCCCCCTCCCCGCGCTGGGGCCCCCATAAATTTTTCGTCAACGATACCAGGGACACCGAAGCACCGGGGAACATGAAATTTGGTGGGCATGTAGCCCCACTACACTTCTACGGAAAAATTTCGTTTGGTCCCCGGGGGCCACTCCCCCCCCCGCGCTGGGCCCCCCCAAACCCAAAAAAATGCAGTTTTTCCTAAATAACTACCTGAACCGTGGCACCGAGGATGAAGAAATTTTTATGGTATGTTGGTCTACTAGACTTTTACGGAAAAATTTCGTTTGGTCCCCGGGGGCCACTTCCCCCCCCTGCGCTGGGGCCCCCGTACATTTTTCGTCAACGATACCAGGGACACCGAAACACCGGGGAACATGAAATTTGGTGGGCATGTAGCCCCACTAGACTTCTACGGAAAAATTTCGTTTGGTCCCCTTGGCACCGAGGATGAAGAAATTTTTATGGCACATCAACCTAGCCCATAATCACTCATTTGTGATTTGCGCCCCTCCCATAAAAAATGAAAATGCAATATTATTCTGCTTTAATCGCCCCTATCTTCAGTGGAGATGTTCAGAATTGCACCATATTTCATGTGTATGATTAACTTGACAACCTCTGGGGGTATCCTCTGCTAAGTTTTGTAGAATTTCATCCATGGGGGGGTATAAAATAAATTCATTTATGTGCACATTTAGTGACTGTACACTCATCGGCCTGTAGATGGTGCTGTTGAGCGAAGGGTTGCTGGTTTAGGATGATACTGTCACACACACACATGCAGGAATACAAACAAACGCAAGCATGCACACACACTGACATCCACACGCACAGACACACACCCATACACACACATACAAATCCACATGCACAGACACACACACACACAAACACACACGCGCACACATGTACGCACACATACATACACGCACAGACACACACACACAGACACACACATACACACATACACACACACACACACACACACACACACACACACACACACACACACACACACACACATACAAATCCACATGCACAGACACACACACACACAAACACACACGCGCACACATGTACGCACACATACATACACGCACAGACACACACACACACACACACAGACACACACATACACACATACACACACATACACACACACACACACACACACACACACACACACACACACACACACACACACACACACACAGACAGACATGCACATACTATTACTTTTTTTAGGTATATACATAAACACGCAATACAGCCAAATTACTCCACGTCATTTATTTTTGTGGAAAGCCAGTGCAGGCCTGAGCGGCAGTCATATTTTGTACCGCGATGCGGTACATCTAGTTATTATATTATAGTACTTATGATATTATATAATTATACTTTTCATTACTATTTTATTTGCTGTATAGGCTACTGTTTGTTTATTTATTGACTAAACTATTTACTATTAGCCTACTTCTCACTTTATCTTATATTTACTATTTGCATTGCACTGTAGTTGTACCATATCATATGTATTACCATAAAGGCTCCATCAGTTATCTTTGTTGTTGCTAAAATCGGGTCAATGACAGAATATGCTTTTTCCACAATAAGAAAACTTTATTTAATTTAATGTGAAAATTTTATTATATCTCAGTATGGGGGTGTTCACAATTCTTATCCAAGAATAAAAAGCCAAATACATGACAAGCCTGAGCTTTGGCCATTCCTTATTAAAAAAAATATTTTATAAGTCGAACTATCGAGATTTTAAATAACTAGGGATGGAACTTTTTTGTACACCACATACAAACCACTGAAATCGGTTGATAAATGTAATTTTTTGGGGTTTTAATCCAGAAAAACCACAGCTCACCTGTTTACTTGCATTTGATTACAGCGCATTCTTGCCCTCCGCAAAATGGCGGACGCGTTGACGTATCGCAGCAACGTTCCAAAGCAGCCAATAGGGCGTCTATGTAGTTATTATGTCTATGGTTGAAGCCACATTTGTAAATTTTACTCCTCCCAAAATGGTAGAAAACTAAATGTGCGAGATCCTGTTGTACTGGCTCCCGGTATCCACAGATATGACCCGCCGCAGATGAGCAACTGAAGAAAAGTTTTAAGCTCAACACACACTCATCTTCATTAAAAGTAGTGAGACTAAATGTGCCGGCAGTGCCGCTTTTGCCGCTTTCTCTCCTATTGAAATGTAAAATTTATTTTCGTATCGCAGAGACACCTTTATGTGGTCAAGAGTACATGGAACACTTAACAAATCCGATAGCTATCCGATCGTGACCAGGTGTGAACAAGCCGCGAGACCGAGCGCAGGATTCTCACCTCATCCCTCTTCTTGGAGCCCAGGAAATGCCGGGCCACATGCTCCGGAAGCATATTAGTGACCAGTGCCTCGTTCCAGCGCCTCATCTCGTACACCTTCTCCTTCTGCTCATGCACTTCAATCTTCCACAGGAACAGTGTGCGTGCGAGCTTCTCCACCTGAGCCACGGGTGAGAACACACACCGTTCAGATGTCAGGAAGTGACAGCTTATTCAACTTTCTATTCATCAAAGAATCCTAAAAAAATCTATCACGGTTTCTACAAAAATATGAAGCAGCACAGCTGTTTTCAACATGAATAATAATCTGAAATGTTTCTTGAGCAGCAAATCAGCATATTAGAATGATTTCTGAAGGATCATGTGACACTGAAGACTGGAGTAATGATGCTGAAAATTCAGCTTTGATCACAGGAATAAATTAGTTTGCAATATATTCACATAGCAAACTACAGAAGCTTGTTTCCACCACAGAATAAAACATTTTAAAAGATTATTGCGACTTTTTGTCTCACAATTGCAAGTTTACATCTCGCAATTCTGACTTTATTTCTCAGAATTGCAAGTTATAAAGTCAGAATTGCGTGGTATGAAGTCAGAATTGTGAGATGTAAACTCGCAATTGTGGAAAAAAAAAGAAGCCAGAAATGTCAGATAAAATATCGCAGTTACCTTTTTAATAGTTTATTCTGTGGCGGAAACAAGCTTCCATAGGAAACAGCTATTTTACATTTTAAAAAATATTACTGTATAACAATATTACTGTTTTTACTGTATTTTGATCAAATAAACGCAGCCTTGGTGAGACTTTAAACGAATATTTAACACAAAAACTAAATTCTGTTATTATTTGCCCATCTTCATGTCATTCCAAATCCATTTGACTTTTTTTCTTCTTCTGTGGAACACAAAAAGTGTATTGTTGACTAATATAATAATGCCAGTAAATGGGAACTGGCATGCCAAGCTCGAAAATGAAAATATAAATGGCTTAAAAGTACAGCAAAAGTAATTCATATGACTCGCTCTTTATCCCAAGCCCTTTAAGGGATAATTCACCCAAAAATTGAAATTCTGTCATCATTTACTCACTCTCATGTTGTTCCAAATCTGGGGGGTATTCCAGAAAGCAGATTATGTGACATACCTTCTACATACATGTCTTTTAACCATATGCCATGTGCCATGTTTGATTTGAGAGCTTTGTTATTCACAATTTTCAGTGAATTACAACTAAACGTTTGGTCATTTTCTCAAATCAAGCGATCGTACGACTTCAGAAAACTTGGAATATAACACGAGTCGTATGGACGTAATGATATTATTAAGGTGATTTAACGTAATTTTGGAGAATTTATTTTTAAGTGAACTATGCCTTTAAGAAATCATTCAGAAAGAGAGAGAAAGTTAAATCTTACATGTCGGGAGAAGTAGTAGAAGCTGACCATCATGATGAAGATCATCACACTCATGGTGTATTTGGAGGGCACAAGATAAACTCTGTATAAAAAAAAAAGAAATAACTTAACCCTGTAAAGCCTGACATAAAATAACAGCCAGGTTTATTTTAAGTGGAGTAATATGTCCAAGTAAGATGATATTTAAATGCTTAGTTTTATGATCAAAGCTCTGTAGTTTTAAATCATGTAAATCAATGAAATACAATGATGAATGAGAGATGAACAAATAAACCTTCCTCAAAAGCCTGATGGATCATATTTGATAAATCTTAATCAAGATACTCAAGTAAACCTAAGGTGCTTCAGTCCAATAAGTGTTTATCTTGAAATATTATGAACAACATTGTTTGCTTGATAAAAATCAGTTAAGATTTCACAGCAAAAAGAGACTGTAGGAGGACGTTTTTACAATTATACTGACTAAAAAAAATATGACCTAACAATCAGACGACAAAAGGCATGTAGCCGATTGAGTGCAACAGCTTTTTCAGCAAAGTTTGATCATGTTGATCATTTAGAGGCCTTAGAAATGTATCAAATATGATAAAGTAGGCTTTAGTGGGTTAAAAGTGGCTTGACAGCCATTTCTCTCTGATATTTTAGGATGGCTGGCCCACTGAATACGGTAGAGAGTAAATGGTTACACTTTATTTTAAGGTGTCTTTGTTACAGTGTAATTATACATTTAAGTACAGAGTAATAATAATAACCTACATGTACTTACTATAGGGTTAGGAATAGGGGTTGGTTTAGGTTAAGTAGCATGTAATTATGCATAATTGATAGTTTTACTATAGTAACTACATGTAACGAGGACACTTCAATCAATCTATGTTTGTTCATTTTATCATCCAATAGGTGAAATACTGACAGTTAGTGGTCAATCCTAATGCAATAGTAACAGTGATGCTTGCCTTGAATAAACCCAACTTCTACAGTGATTTGATTGAGATTCGCGCTTGACACACCTGTATTCCTTAAACCGGTCCAGATCGTAGAGGTCGAAGATGTCCGTCCAGCTGTAGATGTTGACGACACCTGTCGCTACAGTGATCAGCAGCATGAGCGTGAGTTTGACCATGTGGCTGACCTGCACCAGCATGGTGGTGGCCATGAGAGCCAGGACTGCGACGTAGCTGTAGTATTTAGGATTCTCCGAACAGTTCCTGGCGGGCGCTGAGACTGAAGGGACTGCAGTCGCCTCATTGGTGGAGGGCGGAGGAGCCCGACAGCTTAACTACAGAACACAGCAGAATCAGACAGAGGCACAGTGGTCAATAACATCAGCTAGAGGGGATATGTGGGATTTTTTTCCCCCTGTATTTTAGATGTTTAAAAATTATGTTTGTATATTTGTTTCAACTCATTGGTGTAATAAAATGTTGGTGTTTCACTACTGTTTAAAAATCTGGGGTCCGTAAGATTTTTTAATGTTTGTGAAAAAAGTTTCTTCTGCTCACCAAGGCTGCATTTATTTTAATCAAAAATACAGTAAAACAGTAATATTGTCAATATTATTACAACTGTTTTCTAATTTACTGTTTTAAAATGTATTTTGTTCCTGTGATAGCAAAGCTGATATTTGTATTATTATTAGTGTTGAAAACAGTTGTGATGCCTCATATTTTTTAGGAAACTGTGATGCTTTACTTCAGGATTCTTTGATTAATAGAAAGTTCAAAAGCAGCATTTATTTGAAACTGAAATCTTCTGTAACATTATAAATGTCTTGACTGTCACTTTTGATCAATTGAATGCAGGGCTATTAAACTGGCAGCCCGCCAATCATCTCCATCCGGCCCGACGGCACCACCCTCCTCCTCCTCTTTTCCTGGCGTGCGAATATTTCAGCAGTTATTATGTGTGTCCCGTATTTCTGTCGACTGAACCAGCGATACCAATCATTCATGAATTAATCATTCTTTTGGTTCGATTCTTTTTCTTAACGCGCTTGCATAGCGGTCTGAAACTATTCGATTCGCTCGGACCGTTCCGTCACTGAATCCTCTGAAGCGGTTTCTCGGTCAGGACAGTAACAACAAATAGCGCTATTTTCAGTGGTTTCACTAGTTGTTTCAACACAGAGTTGCGTTTACTTCTTCGGATGAGACGTAAAACCGAGGTCCTGACTCTCTGTGGTCATTAAAAATCCCAGGATGTCCTTCGAAAAAGAGTAGGGGTGTAACCCCGGCATCCTGGCCAAATTTGCCCCTTGGCCTCTGTCGATCATGGCCTCCTAATCATCCCCATATACTGATTGGCTTCATCACTGTCTCCTCTCCACCAGTAAGCTGGTGTGTGGTGGGCGTTCTGGCGCAATATGGCTGCCGTCGCATCATCCAAGTGGATGCTGCACACTGGTGGTGGTTGAGGAGATTCCCCCCTTCTATGTAAAGCGCTTTGAGGTCTCAGAAAAAGCGCTATATAAATGTAACAAATTATTATTATTATTATTACTCCCGGACACTATTATTAAACAGCATTGCGACAACCAGTGGGAAGTGTTTCAATTCGACAGAAACCTCTCTGTTACGAACCACAAATCACTCGATAGTTTAACTAGTATTAAATCAGATGAAACAGCCTCAACATTCCCCACAATGACTGATGAGGAAAGCAGGAGAAACATTGTGTTATGAACGAAATTAAAAGACTTTAAATCCCCTAATCACCCTTACAAACATTTACCATGAATGTAATGTAGTAATTTACCATGAGTTGGGCAGAAATGTGCAATATTTATATTGAATACTATGTTATAGTGAAGTATATTGCATTATATTTATTAGGTGGTTAGAGGAATATATAATACATTTTTCTTATGAAATTATGTCAGTTTCTTTGTGAAGGTGCGTATAGTTTTTAACCCGTGTTTAGGCATTTTTTATACAGTGGGAGTGAGTAGCCTGTGGTTATCAAGTCTCACCGTCAGAATATTTTCATTTAAGCATAACAATTATAAATAAAATAATTATTATTTCTCACCAATGGCTATGAGTTTGTATAATTAATTAATTTGTTCCAAGGAAAACAGCTGTACACAGCTGTAAATTATCAAGTTTTTATTTATTATGGTTTTATATACTGTTGGGTACCACATTTCCAAGTAAATCCAACCCATCGGCCCACCTCAACTTTTCGATTTGATAATCCGGCCCTCGAATTAAGATAGTTGAATAGCCCTGATTTAATACATCCTTGCTGAATAAAAGGGTTAATTTCTTACTGATCACAAACTTTTGAGTGGTACTTTATATGATCTACAGCAGGGGTGCCCAATCCTACTCCTGCCGATCGACTGTCCTGCACAGTTCATCTCCAACCCTAATCAAACACACCTGCCTTTAATTTTCAAGTGATCCTGAAGACGTTAATTGGTTGCTTCAGGTGTGTTTGATTAGGGTTGGAGATGAACTGTGCAGGACAGTCGATCGGCAGGAGCAGGATTGGGCACCCCTGATCTACAGTATGTTAAAAACAAGTATTTTGCGAGTGCAAAAAGTTGTGGAAAACAAAAGAGGCTCTTCAAAAAGGCACATTTCTCTATCGCAATGAAAATTTCATGATTTTAATGTCATTTCATTATTTTAGTCTTGCATTATTAAATTAGTTGTTGTGGTTGGTATTACATCGTTTAATGTCTGTGTGGAAATTTTTAAAAAGAAAAATGATTCATCTTGGCGTTGCCTTAGAAGGCAGATGACTATGTAGGCAGTGAACAAGACAGCTTACTAGGTTTTGGTACAGAGCTATAAACTTGGATCTTCTCTGACTTGATTTTAATAATTTATATATGTATATATAGATGGAAACATAATTCAGTATAGGGCTTGACATTAACTGTTTTGCTCACCAGCCACTGTGGCTAGTGTTTAGTTACTAGCCACTCAGCATTTTCAATGGCCACAATTTTGACATTGATACCATAGGGAAAAATTGCCATATAGATATTTGTAATATTATCTCATAATTTGGCATCAGGTTTATTAGGCTGCTGTCACTTTAAGACCTGACGCACAGACCCATTACACTGTTACACATGTGTTTTCTTTCTCAACCGTTTACATTCACTTAAAACAACTGACTGTGTTCACGTGAATACTCGCCAAGACCAGCATTTTGACATTATTTTGTGTGTATTTGACTGTTTAAGCACAATAAGAAGCGAAAATTTAGTCCTGAGAGGTGGCTTTATGTGCGCACACTTTGGGTGTGAGCGCAACATCTGCGGGAATCCGTAACATTATGCACAATACACACAATCCCACGCCGAAATTCAAGCTTGTAACACCAACAATATTCATCTGAAGCAAAAGAAATGAGTGAGGGGAGGCGAGTTTATGTGTAACTCGCTGCCGGAGAGATGAGAGAGCGAGAAAGCAGCTGGTATCGTGTATCTATTCTGCGGGAAATGAGTATTGGAAGCATTTCAGATATTTCAGTATCGACATGTATTGAAAAATCTATATTTGTGACAACACTACATTGCACTTAGTTTTTTATTTCAGACGCCATTTTAAAGAGACTACAATAAAAAAAATATATATATTATATATAAAATTCAACCTGGCAAGTGTCTAGTAGGAGTGACTGCGTTACACACACCACTGCTAAAATACACACACGTTTGACAGGTTGGCGGGTGTTAATGTGTCAAGACAAGCACTTTATATATATATATATATATATATTCATGGATGGATGGAAACATAGTTCATGGATGGATAGATGGAAACATTATTAATGAATGGATGGATAGATGGATGGATACAAAATTCACAGACAGACAGACAGACAGACAGACAGACAGACAGACAGATAGATAGATAGATAGATAGATAGATAGATAGATAGATAGATAGATAGATAGATAGATAGATAGATAGATAGATATTTCTTTAATTCATTCACTTGTTTCTTACCATATCCACTATGTCGGCCATTGTGACTATGAAAATGGCTGCCATGGCCCAAGTGTTGCGAGCCCAGCGCGTGTGATCAATCCAAGTGGAGAACGACACCAATCTCTTTGGAAAAACCTGAAAGCAAGACGAAAAAGCAACTTACACTCAGAAATCCACACACTAACATCCAGTCATAGGAAATGGTTTTAACCTTGTACGCACATGACCTGTTATCACAGTAAGTGACCAGTAAAGTCAATTGAAAGGCCTGTGATCTAATCACAGTGTGTGTGTGTTTACTTCAGCCCTGGGGTGGCTGGATGAACAGTGTTTGTGGAAACAATTGATTTAATCCACAACAACATAATTTTTTAAATCAATACATTTATATGTCCTTGTTGCCTAGTGGATGCGTGTGTGACCGCCTCTCCTTTCAAAATCACATTATCTCTGTGCTCGCTGAACCTGTGTGTGTGTATGTGTGGCTGCGAGGGAATCAATACTGGTGATGACCTAACTAATGAGGATGAATCAAATATACTGGTGCATGCTGGAACAATAACTGGAAGAGGATGAGCCTCAGCAACAGCATTTCACTCGTGTAACCCGTCACATTAATATTACATAAGAAGTCGACAAAGATAAACTTTTCAGCAGAACGTGGATCATGACCCCGGAGCCTAATGGAAAGCATAATCATGCAATTTTCAGGAAAATCTCATTACAAAGAAGGAACCTTGACACAAAAGACAGAACTTTTTTTTCAGGAGTGTCCAGATAAGACCCGGTGATTTCATTGGGGTGGCAAAAAGAAAAGAAAAAAGGATTTCATGTAACTGCGCCTAAAAAGTAAAACTGCTCCCACTGCAACTTCACGTTATGTGGCAAAATACACTAGTACATCAATAGCCCGATTTCTATCCAAAGATTTTTTGGTGAAAAAAGGTTTAGCGCTTCAAAACGTTTACCGATATAGCTGATGGAAATGCCGGAAAGTGTCGACAACATCTTTTTTTCCGTTTAACTTTAACACAGCTCATTGATGTAATGAATACATGTTGTTAACAAATGATTAGGATATATAGAACATTTAGCATTCAGAGTTTGCTTTATCTGAGGTCCTGCGCTCATTGAAGTAATGAACACATGTTAATCAGATCCAAAATGTTAGTAATGAGATGCATTTGAGATTGTTGACATAAAACGGAAGTTGCAACCAACTCGTGACTTATGTTTGAGTGACAGCTGTGTGTGATTGGTTAATGGAGGTGTTAGAGCAGTAACTCACCCTTGGGAAAATGGCTGCCAGCGAACAGATAGTAAGAATAAGCAGCAAGACTTCTCCCACGGCCAGAGTCACGTAGTTTGCGACCAACCTGTGCAGAGCAAAAATAGATAGACGGGGGAAAATGAAAGAAAGACATAAGAACATTACAGAACACACAGTAATACAGCAATGAAAAAAACACAGTGGCATCACACTGGACGAATTTCAAACCCTTGTGGAAAAGTGTGCTTAATCTGTATTAAATGTGCACTTATTCTGTACTTTAAATCTGAAAAGTAGGACACTTAAGTGTACTTAAATGAGCACACTTTCATGAATATGTTTCTTAACACACTTATGGTGCTTTTCCACTGCATGGTACGGCTCACTTTTGGGGGGTTTTCCAGTGTGTACAGTACTTACTACCTGTTACTAAATGTTTTTTTGTTTGTTTGTTTTCGTCCGGACCAAACGAACCAAGCGAACCGAACTAAAAGTATGAACACACCCTTAAGTACACTTTCAAAAAGTGCACCTTGTAATGTCAAATTAAAAATCTTACTTTAAAGTACTGTCACGGTCATGTTTAGTTCCTCTGTCTTGTTTAGTTCTAAGCTGTGTCTGAAATCGCCCCCTATACACTGATTCACTATTCCCTACATCACTAATACAGTTCACTTGAAGGAGTGAAT